>JAVJAQ010004579.1:451685-592240 GCA_032362365.1 Zygogramma bicolorata
GGTATCGTTGTCCTGTCTTATTATTATTATTATTAATATTATTATTATTATTAAGGCGCTGTGTTTAAAATATCTAGTTCAACTAGTTGGAAGAGACGTGGGTTCGATTCCGGCATAGAGTAAATTTTTTTCTTTTAATTTTTTATCTCCTCTTCATTTCTCATCGTTTCATTTCTCGAAGTAATACTATTAATTACAATTCTGTAGAAATTTTCAAAGAAATGCGTTTAATTAGTACTATTGTGTGCAATACAAATATAAATATAATATTTGTAGTTCTTCACTATTTATCGGGTGTAGATAAAATAGCGTATGCAACTCTCTTGTAATGGTTATTACATAATCGTTGCATAATATATCATTATACCATTTATATTTGTTATTATATAACGTTACTGCAGGTGCGTCCTATACGGACATTATCAAACGAATAGTATATATTACATTATTTGTTAGATATTACCCTGAACTGTAGTAACGATAGTTGAAAATTCATGTGGTGTAGAAGCATAGGAAGTTTTATTCCTCAACTTTCATTATAACCTCCTACCACATAGTAACAGCTCTTGTTCCATTAATTCAATGGTTATTTGCTTGAATATGAGTTTATTCATACCACTATACCAGTGTAAGAGATACAGAAATTCACCAATACTGTTCTTTATTTTTCTTATATCTACGAATATAACAAATCTCATGTACCTACGTCCATGCCCACCGGAAAATTCCCACAATTTGGGCGGCGAATGGAAAATGGAAAATGTATCGGAAACAAGTGAAACTCTAGAGCACAACTGTGTGGCTTCCTAACCAGTGACAGGTCTTCCACATTGATTTATCGTTCGTATTTGTGTACTTCAACGGAAAAAAGCCCGAGGCTGAGGAATAAGATTGATGCTCTCCATTTGCAATCTCACCAACCTTTCGCGTTGTAAAGTTTTATACACTGGTGGAGAAATTGCTTCTTTGTTCACTGTACTCGCACACAAAAATATATAATCGATGTAGATTTACTTGGATCTCCGGATGTTCGAATGAATTCGTATGTACCTATTACAATAAACTTATTGAAACAGTTTCCAGGAAATATGCATGATTTTCTCGATGTCATAAATTAATCATTTACGACTTCATGACGTAGAATAAAAAATATAAATAGGCTAGGAAATATTCGACATGGTTTTCGAAGTTAGATTGAAAACACTGAATAAATTTGAACTCTCCAAACGCAACGATTTAACGCGCCCCTTAGAAGATGTCAAGTGACGTTTTCCATGCAGGCGCGTATACAAGGGGGGGGGGTAAAGAGGGTAATTACACCCCCCCATGATCAGTCAGTCACATAACATATTACAATATATATTAAAAAATATAAGGAGATATCAAAATATATTATAAATGAATGAAAAATCAATCACAATTTACTCCCTGTAACCCTGTAAGATCGCAGAATCCAGTTATTAAATTCAAAATTATTATCAAAATTATAGAATATCTCAGAAGATTATATAGTCTCTGTTATTTCGGGAGAAATTGATAAACCGAAATTAAAATTTATTATTCAATTTTTCTGTTGCATTATCTTGTGTTCAATAAGTATATACTTTTCATTCTACTCATACTGATATGTAGTATCATAAATACATGAACAAATGTTAGTTATCTCTAAAGTCTGAAGTTTATTTTCATCGAAAATTATTGATTTATCTACTTTCCAATTTCATTTATGAAAAAAATGAAGATTAAACAAATCTGACACAGTTTCCCAATAATTTAAGTCATTGTGAAAAATAAGTTTGTAAAAAGGCCAATATGCATTTATGTTTATACCACCATAAAAAGGTGGAAACGCTTAATTTTCTCAGTGATTACCACCCCTATAAAATTGAGCTGTATACGCGCCTGTTTCCATGTTTGTTTATTCCCAGCATTTCAGTTTGAATTGCTATACCGATTATAGAACAGGCTTGAACAACTTCTTACTCAAGACTCAAAAATACATCTTAAAGTTTTTTCTCGTATTTCAAGCGATACGAAAGTACGAATCAATGCTGTAAGATAATGAGAAGGGAAAATGTGTCTCCAAATTCGTGTATTGTTATGAAGATCATTTCAACAGAAGTGTGTTTTATTTATATACAGCTCAGTTTCAATCAGTCAGAAGTGAGTTTTGTAGTAGTTATTTAGAAATTGAAAATTCGGTTTTTAACTAACCTAGTTTACAAAAATATTGGAATATCGGTTAATAATATACCTACGTCCCTGTTGTGAGAATTTATCAATACCAATATATGTTATGGACTCAAATACATCATTTAACATAATGTTTACCTCGCAGCAATCACTCATTTGTTCTCTGCTTACGTAAAATCGAGATTTGATGCAATTATGCTGTCATCATGTATATATTTTCGATGATTTGTCCGATTATGCTTGGATTATTTTTTTCACTTGTCAGAATGTGACGTTTTTGGCATTTCTTCCAATAGTAGCGGGTTATTCTATAGTTATTCTGGCCAATCATTGGGTATTATACTGATGAAACTGCCTGGTTGTTTACCTTTGAACTGTCAAAACTATACGGTTTACCGCGTCGATTCTATTGAACTGGCTCATATTTATATAAATTATCATGAATGAGGAGTTACCTTATTATTAATAGTCATTCACTTTTCACTTTTTCAGCATAATAATAACATAACACATTTCAATGAACACTCAAACACGTAAATAGCTCATAACCCCACCTTTATGACAGATATAGCGAAGGACCGATTCAAATATTTAAGGTTTCCTTAACTCAAATGAAGATGACGTACAATTAGTTTTCATTAAATACAATTCATTTTTTGTTGTATGAGAATAAACCGTTGTGTGAAGATTTTGATACAACGACATAACGAATGATTTTATGTTCATTCTGGCGCGATTTTCATTTCATAAGAAATTTTCAGTTATCAACCTTGTACACTGAGAGGTGTGACGCCATCTCTTGGTATCGTCGGTAAGTATTATCATATTCACTGCGTAAACATATCTCTTCTGGATCATAGAGGGCATACATCGTTGTTTGACATTTCAAATTTGTAAAATTTTCACCTATTCTACTATTCTCATTTCTTTCTTAAGTAAATGAAATAACGATCAATCAAATTGTTCTTCCTTCTATTTGTTCAATAAAATCGGTTTGTTCTCGTTCTTTTGCCCAATAAAAAAGTTTTTGTGGAAAATGAAAATTCATCGATTAAATTTGAATCACTCGTGGTATTACCTTTGATAAAACCACTTTGAATTATCGTTCTAGATTCACTACAAATCTAGATGCACAAGAATCCTGCCACAGGAATACAGATTTGAAACATTTCATCACTTACATAGTTTCAATGTCGACGCCGTTTAATCAACTGTTTTGTCGTCTGATATGACATTTTGTTTCGACCAATGGTAACGCGTTTTGTAAGTTTGAATTTCCCTCCCTGATTCTTTGATTTTTTATACGATATTTGATAGGTTTAAATAATAACTGAGAGGAAAAAATACCTTCTATAATATGAAGATGATATAGAATAAGGAAAAAATGTTTGAGGCAAATTGAAATTTTATGCATATTCCCTATTATGAAAGTTCCTGTTTCAGTTTATAATGTTTAATGTTATTGTGGAATTTATTGAAGAGTGAGTATTTTACCATAATATTCCGTTCATGAATCAGTGAAGGAATTATATAATGCCAATCGAGTATAATTTTTTTCCTAATATCACAAAATACAATTAGAAATGTGGTTATGGGTCGTTATGTGGAAAATTACAAGTCTACGGGTGAAATCTATACATTTAGAAGATAGCGAGTCGACGCAGGTGGTTGCGTTCCCGACTCTTCATCGAGAGGTCTTGGGTTCAATCCCCCAATAGAGCCAACATTTTTTTCTTGAGAATTTATCTCTGCCGTATTGAGGAATGATTTTGATGCGTTTCATGGCTGATCATTTTCTGATGTCCCTCGTATACGATGCACCGACTTTATAAAATTTCATGAGGAATCAATAGTATTCTACAACTTGAAATTAGCGGCATTGTTTTATGAAGCAGTATGGTTTGTGGTGGATTATCCCAAATAGCACACGACGTCCTGAAGACGAACCATTTATGTCCCAGTTACGTCGATACGTCCCGGGACGTATGGGAGACATTCGAAGAACGTACATTTCCGGATGTTTCATGTATGTACTATATAGACGTCCCATGTAGGTACATATTTGGTCCCGTTCCAATCGGAATGTAATAAAAACGTACATGCTTGGACGTACTATGTACGTACTGTAGTAAGTGTCCCGGGTACGTTCATAATAACTCTTTTTCAGGTACGTACATTTCGGAAGGAGTTAGGGACATACCAGTGACGTACTGTTTGGACCTTCCAGGTGCGTACATATTGGGTCCCTTTGAAATTCGTATCTTTTGAAACTTTTGAGGATCATAGTGATGACGTACATTTTTGGGAATCGTATGTATTTGGACGTCTTCTTCTTGACGTACGCCAAGAAACCTACTTTGTACATTCAGCTAGATCCCCTCGAGTCTAGTGTGGGCCGAAAAAGTACGAACCAGAAACGTCCCACATACGTACATTACCGTCCCTGTCAGGTAGGCCCAACGCGCTATCCCAAATAGCACATCATATGGTGACTTCAAGTTAGTTACCTATGTTCCAGACAACATCAAAATTTTTTTAGGAAGTTCAGTAACAATGAAAATATGTTTGAAAAAACATTGAAAGATATGCGATGGCGATGTGGAATATCACACTTGCTGTGCAAAAAGTTCTGGCCGTATTTTCTGGTATTAAAATTCACCACGTCGATATTTCAATTTTTCCAAATTTTTTCAGGAATTACTCGTCATGAATATTGCATTACCAATATTGGTATATGTTTGAATATTTTAAAGTCATCACTCTCAAAATCCCGATACCCCTTTCAGTTGTGATTCGAAAATGACGAGTTAAATATTTTCATTTTACTTTGAAAACAATATTCAAGCATTATCAGAATTTGCATATCTATATTGCAGTATTATGCCAATATGTCACCTAATGTGATAATTCAATATTTTATTCTACGCTCCCAATATCGAATGCACATCTATACCACACAACTCTTCTTCATAAACAAATCTCTCCGTACCGTAGAGCGTTGTAGTGGTAAACAGTGAAATATCCAAAGTGAAGGTCCGGGTTCAAGTCCCGCAGCAGCCAGAGTTTTTTCCAGGTTAGTATCCGGTAAGTACATGTGCATGAGTGAAATTTTCAAGTTGACTAATTGGTATAGAAGAAATGAATAATTCCGAATATTAGAATTGAGAAGTGACATCAATTGAATTTATTTCTTTCGTCGATATATCATTAACAAGAAGGTACTTTTTCGGAATGTCCCATACAGTTTCCATTTCTGTACATTACAGGTCCTGTGTGGACTAGAAAATTACGTACCTGGGATTACCAACTATGCGGAAACGGTAAGTTCCAGGGAGGTCTTATGTACGTCTGTCGGAGACTAAAGTACGTCCCAAATACGTACAATACATCCTCACCGTACATATGCAGTACGTCCCCTGGACGTACTTGTGCTATCAGGGATGTAGCCCACTACAAGGAGGCTGTATGGGCTTTGTAGTCTATTCACCGATGGGTCCAAGACAAGCAAACAGGAAGGAGCTGGTATGTGTGGTATAAGAACAGCTCCTGCCAGCGATTAGAGAATTGAGGCCATAATACGATTTTTTTTAGCAGAACTGCTCACTGTTGTGTGCTCCGAGAACTCCCAGCGTTATAGCCCTTGTAAATAGCTGCACGATTTCTAAGAGATATAGAAACTGGGTTAGCGGGGATGGATGAATAGTATATTGTTTAGCCTTACATTCCTGGGCGACCGTAAAGGTTGCTAAGTCGGGGCGCAAGCAAGGTAAACGTAATATTTTTCCGCAAATCGTTCAGAATTCGACAGTTATTAATCGATTTTAAAAAAATCGCGTTTAGTTTTATTCACAAATGAATGGTGCTTTGAAATTTGTAATGAAATTACTTTATTAACTGTTTCCAATCCTTTATGTAGATCACTAATAACTGTAAGGAATAGTAGTTTTCACAAGAGTAGATATGGTGGCCAATATCCATTCGAGTTATACAGTTAATTCTTGAATCTTGACTAAGATGCCTGATTTCTATGCATCTTATAAGCACCTAAATCAATTAATAAGCACGGTTAATCAATTCCATTGTCGCAATGATAAATGACAATTGACAATATTGACTGTTATTGACATCAAATTTGAAATATATGGTAAGATACCGCCCCCTGCCAGAAAAATACTGGAAACCTCCAAAGGCGTCGATTGTTTTTTTTCGCCGCAAAAATCTAAACAAAATCGAATCATTAGAATCACCAGGGTTTCTAGGTATCTTAATCTTGACTTTTTCGTTAAGAAATTCTTTCTGGAGATGTCAAAATTTCCTAGCAATTTGCGAAAAAATGATTTTCTCAATCTCGCCGGACCCTGGCCACTCCGGATGGAAACGTTATAGAGCAAGCACGATATAGGCAAAGATATACTTAAGTCCTGAATGCCTGAATGTACGAGATGTGAAGAAGACCAGTAAGAATCTTCAATCCGCATTTTCAGCAAGCGTTCAGCATAGGGACCTCCAAATGAAAATAGTTCAGAAAGGAAGAAGTGTTACCAAAGGGAATCAGAGAATTCAGTCACTAGCCGAAAGTGGCAGACCTCACAGTTTTTACTTGTAGGTGTTATTCAATACAATTTTTCGAAAAATGAGTTTCCAGGTTTGCTGAAAATCATTTACATATGAAATGACCCGAAATATCAGGCCTGACAAGATGGGGTTAAAGGTTAAAGATCTCCTTGGTCCCGCAATATAGCAACGGTGGCCTATATCAAACGAAACTATAATCGAAAACGTTGGGTGAAAGCACATCTGTCCCCTCGATATCACACTGCTTTCTCGACACCCCCGCCCAAATATATATAATATGAAATTTGACCTCTTCGAGCGCTGCCCCTATTTTGTGAGCCTAGTTTGGAATGTTAGACTAGTATTGCAGTCAAAATATTCTTTTACCTCTATACTTTGCCCACTTTATACAAAGAATATTTTTATCACAAAAATACGCAATTAGAATGATTGCAAAACTAAGTTGAAGAGAATCATGCAGAGAGACCTTCAAAAACCTCAATCTTTTAACTGTCATGAGCACATACATTCTCGAAACGTGTTGTTTTATTTTCAAAAATAAGGCCACTTATAATGCGATAAGAACACAGCATGAACATGATATCAGACGAAAACACCTGATTTTACCCCACCGGCATAGCACCGCTCGGTATCAAAATAACTTCGAATATATTGGATGCAAATGTTTTAATTCTCTTGCAGATGAAATAAAGAATGCAGCTTCTTTGCAAATTTTCAAAAACCTGCTGAAAAAACACTTTACTGCACAAAAACTGCTACACCATAGAAGAATTTTTTAACTAGGAAACGTTAATTTTGAATGTATATGTAGTCAATATGCTTTTCATATATACTTTCACCTTTTGACATCTTTCACAATTTCCCTGTACTTTTTACAAGTTAATTGTTGAAATGAATAAATGAATAAATAAAAATAAATTAATATTTCAACCCTACACCATTGGATCCTTAATCTCGAAGGTATCTTATGCTTGATATTTTCTGCAACTATCCCTTCCACATGAATTGACTACTAAAATTCTAGCAGAGGAAAATCCGCATGTGGCATCTAGAGGCGAAGTCTTGTACTGATTCTTGAACATATTGTTTGATAACTTTGATACTAGGTGGCGTCAAGTGTTTGTCGAATGATACAAAAATTGGATAGAAAATATAGCGGTTACAATGTTTGAATCAAGATGCATATAACCCTGGTGCGTTGACTTATTCCTGAAAAATCGTAGTCATAAACTCTCGATATCTGGCATTCTTGATTTTGAAGAAATATAAATGAAGAAATCCCTTCGAGAGTTTGTCACCAGAGGCGCACCTCACGAATCTGGTTTCGAAGCCTACCCTGATCCACTGAAATTTTAATCTGTGATGCCGTGAACGTCAACAGTCCCGCCTTTCGATTAAATCAAATTTATAGGTTATGTCATGAATCATAACTTGATGCTTTTTCCTTTCACTTTCAAGTTGATGAAATATGAAATGAAATCTCAGTGAAGGTGATTTTAAATGTTCCTAATCAATGGTTGCTAGTGAAACTGGGAAGTATAGTGGATATCTGAGGAACCGAAGATAGGTGAGTAATGTTATGCGAGCGATTTATTATGAGTTTCGTACAGGGGATTAGTGAATTGAATCGTGCACTCCTCAAATGATGTATATCATTTCAAATCGATTTGAGTTGTTCAAGGTATACCTATTCTATCAAAATCATAGCGAGTATATATCTAGGATGTGACGAGAAATCTGAACGTTCGGATTCGGAAGTTTCAGTGAAGCTCCTGACGTTTCATTATGGAATTTTGTTTAGATCTCTCTGGATGGAGAATTTACCTCGAATACCTATACTTCTTGTGGCTCGATCCTGACATTCTAGTAATGTATTGAAATGAAAAAGTTTCACAATATGAACTGGTTTTTCAAATTCAAATCGAAGTGTCAAACTTTTCAAAAAAGTTGATAGGTTTCTATTAGAGGAACTTGGCCTTACATATTTTGTATACTGATGATTCTATTGGTCAAAAAAAATAAATAAAAATCCCGTGAGGATTCAGCCAATAAGACCGTCTGTGTCGACATTCACTCGTAAGCTGCCGCCTGGTTGGAAATGTAGCCTAAGAAAATCGCATTTGTATCGCTACCTGTGTCACTACCTACCGTCAAAAAATATAAGCTCTGGCTTCGGTTTCTCAGATCGAGAGGATTTGACTAAACAAAAGCATATCGGTCAATGCACCAGGGTTATATGCATCTTGGTTTGAATGGATCCAATTGTTCATTTTGAATTCTGAACATTTCAAGCGCTTCTGTATCGTAGTATATTGTCAAGTAAACGGAATTATCGACATTATAGTGTAGCAAAAACGCTTCAAATCCTTTCTACACAGGCACTGACTCACTATATCTTTATAATCAAAGGTATTAGATTTTGATGATAAAAGTAATATAGTTCAGAAGTTGCCATAAGGTGACACCCCTTTGTAATATTTTCAGCACAAAATACTACAGTTTCCTGTACGATTCTAAGGATTCTGTCACATTTTTCTTCTTGAGCGCCACTTGGAGTTCAAGTTGAAAACAACGGTTCAAACTGCGTTTCCATTTATGGTAAGTTCGAGCCTAAGGCTGGATTCAGACAGATCCGAAATCTGATCGTAAGACGATCTGATAGCTCTCTGATTGGTCCAAATTTAAATTCAGACCAATCAGAAAGCTATCGGATCGTCGTACGATCGTATTTCAGATCTGTCTGAATCCAACCTAATGCTTAACAACTGAACCCAGTTCACTTGAACTGGATATAAGCTGGTTTGTACAAATGGATTCGGATTCAAACATTGACAAAGGTGTTTTCTGACGCTCATGTATTTGAAACTTAGGCGAATTCTGGCGCTCATGTATTCAAAACGTATTCGTCTTTTTCCTTCTCTGTTGCATACGGCTAGCCCTATAGTGAGAGAGAGATGGAGAGACGAATAAATTTTGAATACAAGAGCGCCAGAAAACACCTCTTATTCGTCTGTCTTCTTCTCTCTCACTTACGGCTAGCCAAGTTGTAAGAGAGAGAGATGGAGCAACGAATACTTTTTAAATACAAGAGCGCCAGAAAACGCCTCAGGTTGACGCGACACTGTATGCTGAGGCGTTTTCTGGCGCTCTTGTATTTAAAACGTATTCGTTGCTCCATCTCTCTCTTACTACTTGGCTAGCCGTAAGTGAGAGAGAAGAAGGCAGACGAATACGTTTCGAATACATAAGCGCCAGAAAACACAGTTGACTGTTCTGTTCTGTTTGACAGTTTGACATTTGAGATGTTTCAGGATATGTTCCGTAAATCGTTTCGGTTAACCAGAGCGGTTGACAGCGGTTTTGGCCGGTTGACAGCGGTTACTGAAATTTTCGATATACGGAACGCTTGTCACTTGTCATACAGAATCATAATAATAAAAGGAAAAAGACTTTATTGAAAATTAGAAGAAGTAATTTCACGTACCTGATTCATTTGACCTTAATTAATTATTAATTGTATTCTTTGACACTATATAAATCCAATGTCTTTCTCTCTCTATATATTGGGATGGTCTTTGCTTCCGAGTGGTCGACTGCGCCTGCTCGGAAGCAAAGACCATCCCAATACAGAGAGAGAGAGACGTCTTTCTGTGCCTCATATTAGTTTTACTTGTGAGTTTTTCGTACAAAACTAGAATTATGAACCTGGTATTTGCTTAAATTGTTTTATATTTTTATAATTTTAGTTCCTTGCTCATTGAAATTGAAATGGATCACCATGAATGTGTATATAAATATGTGCAAGCTTACAGAGAACGTAAATAGAACTCTTGAGGGACCGTCAGGTACATACTGGGTACTGGGATAAGGAAAAACTTTAATATGTGGAAACCTAAATATATTTTTATTCGCAAATATACCAAAATAATTCTCAGAAGGAACATTCAGGGCTATTCACTAAGTAAAGTGGTTATCGCAGTTGCTAACCGTCGTAGCAACTCTGATAATAACTTGCCATAATGACGGTGGTAAGCTGTTTTCCTTTAACAAGATTTCTGAAGCAGTTGCCTGTAAACCACTACTCACAGCAACTGGTCATTATAGTAGCAACTTAACTTGAAAAGTGAATACCAATTTCGTGCTTAGCAACTGACCTTGAACATAACGAAAATTTTTAGTCGCTATCCATAACAACTCTGCTTAGTGAATAGCACTGATTATATCCCTACAACTATCAGGAAAAATAATCCAATTCAACTTTACACAACATTTTAAATATCATTTTATTTATCACAATAATAACAAAACAAAAACAGACTTAGCCGTGGTAACACTTTATGTTGGTATGTTCAAAAAATAATTTTATATCCTATCTACGTCCTCACAACTAACCACATCCAAAATATCAGCAAAATACACCACAGACAGACCAACTTTGACCAACTCAAAGTACATATATAAGTGTCCTGTGATCAAATTATCACTGCCATCGATAAAATTCAGCGGTTGTTCGGGTTACAGATTTAATGACAACTTTGACAGACCACGCCTATTCTAATCAGTATAAAGGTATAAACATATCGGTTTCACCGGCTACAGCGATTTTTACAGGAACCGCGTTCCGTAAATATAAAATTTATAAAATCTTTGATTTACGGGACACTAAATTTGTAACCAGGTTAACCGAAACGATTTACGGAACATATCCTCAATTATTTCCAACGTTGACGTGTTGACTGTTGACATGTATGGTGTGTGTATGGTTTGATTTGAATGTTCATTTATGCAATTCATATATATCTTGCACAAATTCTGAATATTTCTCAAATAATGGTCGAGTTATTTATACTGGGCTCTTCCCCGTATTGAACTCTGATACTGTTATCAAAAATAATGAAAAATTATTTAACTGCACAAATCTACATTTTCATTGATATCGATTGAATACTAGTTTTGGGTTATTGGAACCCTGAAGCAGAATATTGGGCAAAATGTCTTTCAGTGTGAATATATCGGTAGAAGCGCCCACTGAAAACCAAATCCAAGAAATCACCTATGATGGAACAGAAGTTTATCAACCGTAAGTGAATGTTGAGTGTATTTCTGTTATTAATTTCTTTTTATTTCAGACCTCTGACACTTTCAGAAAGTCTTGCGAAATATGCTCAAAAGATAGACTTCAGCAAAATATCTGATGTGGAAGTAGTGAAAAAAGAAGAATCCAATGAGGATTCAAAATCTGATACAGATAGTAAAGATGCATTTCAGTCATCTCTATGGCCTTGGGATTCCGTCCGTACCAAGTTGAGGAGTGCCCTACAGGAAGTATGTGTACTTGCTGATGTATTGGCAATTGCAAAAGAGAAGCGGTATTTGGTACTAGACCCTGTTCAACAGGATCCTCTGGAAACTAAACCGATGGTCCAGATTTACGCAAGGAAAAAGGCACTTGCAGGTAATAATAGACACAAAGGTACGTTTGAACTACACAGCTAGTTTTGAAAAAATCTTTGTACAAGTGTATTCAATTAGAGCCACTGAACATGAATCTGTAATCAAAATATGGTGCTCTTCATTAATTTGGAAGTTATGTCCCTTTAAAGTTTGGAAATAGGGCATATTCTGTGTTCTTTTTTGGACCAAAAAAGCGATTGGACTACATACATTTTTGTTACATGACTTTCACAATTTTTTTTACCTTCAACACAACTGTTTTTATCTCGAAACTCCAGAATTTTTTTTTTGGTTGGAATAAACCATTAATCTTATATTACTTCAATGGAATAAACAAAAGAGCATTGTGTCCACAATTTCCATACCAAGGGAGATCGTAAAGTTTCGACTTTACATTTGTGTTCAGCGACTCACAGTGAGTGAGTTGGTACAAAGATTGTTTCCAAACTAGATGATGTAAGTAGCTCAAACGGACCTCTACCAAGAATAGCTCATTTGTACAACTGGTTCTTCACCATGTTGATTTTTCAAGTATGAAATTCCAAACAGTTGATTTTGTTTAAAGGAGCTGCTAGTGTACTACTTGCTGGAGCTGAAAAGATGAAGAACTCCCAGACAGAAGCGGCAAGGAATCGTACAACTCTAGACTTTCACATAGAACTCTTGAGACTAAGACAAAACTGGCGCTTGAAAAAAGTATCCAACACAATCATTGGAGATTTGAGCTATCGAACAACTGGTTCAAAGTATTTACAAACAGGTACTTTCGAAGTGACAAAAGCAGAAGATGATGAAAAACCTAATAGTCCACCAACTAGCCCACTACCAGGTGGACCTCCTGCAGTCAAGCCAAATAGTGCTTTGAGAGTTTCAATACCATCAGAGTTGCAGGGAGTTGCTTATATTGAGGTTCTTTGCCAAAAAGGTTAGTACTTGGAGAAATCGTTTTTTGTCCATTTATAGTGACTAAAATTGAACAGGATTCTAAATTTCACATTCTGAAACTTCAAATAAGAGTTTATAAATCGCCTGAGGGCATATGCATCCATGTTTTAATACGAGTAGTGTAAACAAATTTGTATGTACTCGGATATTGCATCTAGAAATTATTCAAAAATTCCAATTTTTACCTTAATGAGGTAGATCCTGCTAGTGAAACAATGTCAAGTTTTAAATTGCATTGAAAATGAAGTGATTTGTTTCGTGCATTCCATAAAGTTAAATTCATGCCCACACAGACTTTCGCTGGTTGCTGACCCAGATTTTCCATTTGGTAACACCTAACGTTCATATGTACCCTTAGTATAATAATAATGAAGGAAGTTTATTGAAAAAAACACTTTGTTTTACATGACTGATAATAATTTATGATCTTTAGTGAATTTCAAGTCAACAGGCTTTTGACTGGAATCATTTTGATTCTTGTTATTTTTCATAAGAAATGAACTGTTGTGGATGCAATTTAAAGAATTTTTATTGAAAAAAAATTATAATTCTATCAATTTGTTCTAAGTCATATGTAGATGTCAGCGAAACAGTATAACTGTGGGATCTCTTCTTGGAATTAATTTTGCCAAGATTTCAATACTCATAGGCTTTTGAAAATACTTTTGAGACAACTGGCTTATACATTTTCAATTTACCCCATGTTAGTGAGCTCATGTGAAAAGATTTTTTGGATGACAATTATTGTGAATGTCCTTATAGCTGATATCTCAATGACCTGTAGTTTATATTTTATTAAATATTCAAAAAATGAACAATTTGTTCAGGCCAGCCTCAACTCACCTACACTGTAGGTTGACGGACTAACACCTATTAGAAAACAACTACTCCCCTGGCTAATACCACGAAGGGCATTGGATTACATCCAACAGGTGTTAGTGTGGGATTCTTCACAGAAGAAATTCCACATAATATACTCTTGGCGATACACCACCAGAATTGATTTT
Source organism: Zygogramma bicolorata (assembly GCA_032362365.1). NCBI lineage: Eukaryota > Metazoa > Arthropoda > Insecta > Coleoptera > Chrysomelidae > Zygogramma > Zygogramma bicolorata. The sequence continues at coordinate 465,860 of JAVJAQ010004579.1, forward strand.
CAATTATTGGGACGGGACACACTTGCAGACCGGTTTCGGGCTATTTGGCCTCTCGTCAGTGCAAGGCAGTGCCATCATCAACATAAGTTGATGACTTCTCATAATTAAAAATCATACTCGAGTAGAGTATCTTCCCTAGACCTAGGCTGATACAAACAACTAGCAAAATAGCCGTTGCTGCGCCATCTGCCCGTAGACTAGGTACTAACCGAGAGCATATCCGCATGGCCCCAATTCCTCGTACAAGGAAAATACGAATAAAACAAATATTCATGGGGATGCTTGAAGACTGGCTTTAAATCAAATATTCAAAAAATGAACAATTTGTTCAGGCCAGCCTCAACTCACCTACACTGTAGGTTGACGGACTAACACCTATTAGAAAACAACTACTCCCCTGGCTAATACCACGAAGGGCATTGGTTTACATCCAACAGGTGTTAGTGTGGGATTCTTCACAGAAGAAATTCCACATATACTCTTGGCGATACACCACCAGAATTGATTTTCAATTATTGGGACGGGACACACTTGCAGACCGGTTTCGGGCTATTTGGCCTCTCGTCAGTGTAAGGCATGGATGTAATCCAATGCCCTTCGTGGTATTAGCCAGGGGAGTAGTTGTTTTCTAATAGGTGTTAGTCCGTCAACCTACAGTGTAGGTGAGTTGAGGCTGACCTGAACAAATTGTTCATTTTTTGAATATTTGATTTAAGGCCAGTCTTCAAGTATCCCCATGAATATTTGTTTTATTCGTATTTTCCTTGTACGAGGAATTGGGGCCATGCGGATATGCTCTCGATTAGTACCTAGTCTACGGGCAGATGGCGCAGCAACGGCTATTTTGCTAGTTGTTTGTATCAGCCTAGGTCTAGGGAAGATACTCTACTCGAGTATGATTTTTAATTATGAGAAGTCATCAACTTATGTTGATGATGGCACTGCCTTGCACTGACGAGAGGCCAAATAGCCCGAAACCGGTCTGCAAGTGTGTCCCGTCCCAATAATTGAAAATCAATTCTGGTGGTGTATCGCCAAGAGTATATGTGGAATTTCTTCTGTGAAGAATCCCACACTAACACCTGTTGGATGTAATCCAATGCCCTTCGTGGTATTAGCCAGGGGAGTAGTTGTTTTCTAATAGGTGTTAGTCCGTCAACCTACAGTGTAGGTGAGTTGAGGCTGGCCTGAACAAATTGTTCATTTTTTGAATATTTGATTTAAGGCCAGTCTTCAAGTATCCCCATGAATATTTGTTTTATTCGTATTTTCCTTGTACGAGGAATTGGGGCCATGCGGATATGCTCTTGGTTAGTACCTAGTCTACGGGCAGATGGCGCAGCAACGGCTATTTTGCTAGTTGTTTGTATCAGCCTAGGTCTAGGGAAGATACTCTACTCGAGTATAATTTTTAATTATGAGAAGTCATCAACTTATGTTGATGATGGCACTGCCTTGCACTGACGAGAGGCCAAATAGCCCGAAACCGGTCTGCAAGTGTGTCCCGTCCCAATAATTGAAAATCAATTCTGGTGGTTTATCGCCAAGAGTATATGTGGAATTTCTTCTGTGAAGAATCCCACACTAAAACCTGTTGGATGTAATCCAATGCCCTTCGTGGTATTAGCCAGGGGAGTAGTTGTTTTCTAATAGGTGTTAGTCCGTCAACCTACAGTGTAGGTGAGTTGAGGCTGGCCTGAACAAATTGTTCATTTTTTGAATATTTGATTTAAGGCCAGTCTTCAAGTATCCCCATGAATATTTGTTTTATTTATATTTTATTTAGTTATTTCACAGGAAAACCCAATATAAGAGAAAATTTCATAAGCAAAATATATATCAAAATACACAACGGCACAATATGAACTACAAACCTATTGAAGGTTCTTAAAACTATCAGCGGGTATAATCACAGATAATGGGAATCATAGATACTTAATTTTGAAACTATTCGAGGAGCCACAAAACAAGTCTAACACACAATTATCAACCAATCTGAGGGCTTTTATCAAATGCGGAATGAAAGCCATCTTAGAGTGGACCTTAGTGTACAACTTGGTATGTTTCAATTGATAAGTGTTAGCAAATCTTTACTTGATATTAATAATAATGTTTATTGCTCCCAAGAAATAACAATTTTTTTTTATTTATTTTTATTTATTTATTTATTTATTTACGGGAAACCCCAATTACAAAAAAGAAAATAAACATATTTACATGATATTCATACTGAATGTGCTTAAAAACTTGTTACAAAAATTCAATATGTGTGAGAATTTACAAAAGGTTATTTTAACAAAGATCTGACAAGTGTTCTAAAACTATATATTGACCCATGAAAAATGTCTAACTCATATTCATCGATTGCTTTCAGTGATCTCTCAATGGGTGAATGTTGTCCATAATTTGTAGAATGGTGTGCTATTCGAAAGAGATTTGTATTTCTTAGAGTTCTGTTTGACACATTCAAATTGATTAATTCTAGTAAACTCGGGCATACAACAATTCCATTGATTAATTTGAAAATGAAACATACGTCGTTGGTTATTCTACGATTTTTCAAAGTCTGCATTTTCAGTTTATCAAGTATTAAGGAGTAATCATGGTTCTCTACGGTGATGTTAAGTTTGTAGGCACAATATCTCAAGAATTTGTTCTGAGTATGTTCTAATGCAGGGGTGTCCAACTTGCAATGCCTCAAGGGCCAAAACTAAAACCTTTGATGTTGTCGCGGGCCATATAATAATTTTGTAACAAGTAATAACAAAATAAAGTGAGGTATAAAAATAATTAAAACAAAAAAGAGTATTATTTCTTTTATTGCTCAACAAATACATTTTTTGATAAACGGAAAATTTATTGATAACACTTTTTAATAATGAAGACAAACATTGCAAAAGCAACGAAAAAGATGTATCAATTAGTGTGAGGACTGTGGTCGATCGGCTTCATCCACCAATGAGGAAATGTCCACCTCCAGTTCAGTTGTAGACAGTCTCATAAGATGAAGTAAGGAAAAATCGGTAAGGTTGCTTCTGTTTTTGTTTTTAATGTATTTCATGGAGGAAAAGGCACTTTCACATGTATATGTGCTTCCGAACATTGACGTCATTTTCAGTCCAAAATCTCGCAGGTTTGGGAATTTCTCCTTTGGCAGTAATTTGAAAAATTCAGGTCCCTTTTCTTGTTTGGTGATTAGGTACATGTCTGCTTGAAGATCACATAACTCAAGCTGTAAGTTGGGTGGTTGATCATCAATGGTTGCTCCAAGAGGGTTATTATAAAGTAGTACACTGCTTTTAAGACTTTCAATTTCTTCAAATCTTGTATTGAATTCATCAATAACTTGTTCAATTTGTGAAATGCAGGATGAAAACTCAATATTTTCCTCACCGTTGAATTCTTCTGCTATTTGCAGACAGCTAGGGAAGTGTGTCAGGTTGTTCTTTTCCAAAGCACGTTTAAACACGTTCAGCTTATTCCGGAATCCGTTTATCATTCCGATCAAATCTGAAACCGTCTGGTTTCTTCCTTGGAGACTCAAGTTTAACTTGTTAAGATGATTAGTCAGATCTGTTATAAATGCTAACTGTCTTAAGAATTCTGGATCCTTAAACTTCTCTTCCAGTTCAGTTGTGTCAGATGAAACGTATTTGTTGAGGAATGCAGGGATTTCCTTTCTTATGGCAAAAAATCGTTCCATGCACTTTCCTGCACTCAGCCACCTTACATGGTTGTACATTAGCAAGTCTCCATACTCAGCCTCTGTTTCCACTAAAAACTGCTTAAGTTGCCTGTGTAAAAGAGATCGATTTCCACCTCTAATCATATTTATAATCTTAATCACGGTTTGGAAAACTTGATCTTCCTTGACTGATTTTCCACATAAAGCTCCCTGATGTATAATACAATGAATTGTTGGGCAAGTGACACCATTCTCTCGAAGCAGACCCACTAATCCAATTTTTTTACCTGTCATTGATGGGGCCCCATCTGTTGCTATGGCTGAACATTTATCAAAGCCTCCAATTCTGTCAACTGTTTTCTTCACAGCCTCATAGATGTCTTTTCCTTTTGTTGTTCCATAAAGAGGACAAATATCAAATAACTCCTCTTTACTGGTAAAATCATCAAAAGTAGTGCGCACAAATATTAACAGCTGACTAATATCGGTTTGATCAGTGCTTTCATCCAAACAAAGTGAGAAATATGAACTTTTCTTAACCAGGCTAAGCATAGATTTTTCTACTTGCTCACCCATAGCAACAATCCTTCTTTGTATGGTTTGATGTGAAAGTGGCACTGATTCAAATTTCTCCGCCATTTTAGAATCACCGAAAGCTTTGGCCATTTCAACAGCACATTTTTTTATCAAATTGCCATCAGTGAAAGGTTTTTTTGCCTTTGCCAGCTCAAGCGACACGGCATAAGATGCATGCAAAGAATGCGTTTGAGAGTGTAATATTTTACTGAACATACCAGTTTGCTGTTTAAGCTTTTTCTTCAAATCTGCAACTAGGGCACGCCGACTTTCATTTGTGTACGTAGCATACTTATTTTCATGCACTGTTGTGTAATGTCTTCTCACATTATATTCTTTAGGCACTGAAACTACATTCATGCACACTAAGCACTGCAACTTTCCATTATTGTTAGCAATCAAGTAATCACTCTCCCAACTTTCTTTGTAAATTCTGTTCTCACTATCAATTTTCCGTTTTATTGGTTTTACACTCATTATTGTATAAGAGGAATCTAAACAAAGAATTAATCAAGCACTGTTCACTAGCAACGTAATAGATTAGCCGACTAGAATACGTGTCAGTCGCACGATGGTGCCTGGCGACGGATGGTAAGCAGTGGGAGGTGGGAGGTGTAGCCTGCGTGAACTGTGATGCGCAGTAATCAGTGCAGTTCTCATAGTGGTGGAGGACGATTGTGTTCGTTACACGTCCGCAAAGCGGCACGCGGTACAGTACTTGTGATGTAAAAACACTGCTAAACCATGAAATATAAATTAAAAAATCTTTTTTCACAGTGGCAGCATTTAAAGAAAATATATGCTTTTCGAAAATCTTACGTGGGCCACAACAAATAGCCTCGCGGGCCGGATGCGGCCCGCGGGCCGCCAGTTGGACAACCCTGTTCTAATGTGTAGTTGTGGACTTGATAAAATGGTGACCAAACAACAGAAGCATAATCTAAGTGAGAAACTACAAGTGACATATACAACAACTTAATTGTATGGACAGAAAAAGAGTTACAGTTTCTAAGAATGCACCCCAAAATCTTCGAAGACTCAATTGCTACATTATTAATGTGTTCCACGAAACTCATATTTTGATCAAAAATCACGCCTAGGTCCCTTACTGATGACATAGATAACAATTGTGTATCATTGATGTAATAAGATGACTCATTTTTCTTTTTTATTTTAAAGAAGCTTATAAAAGAACATTTTTCAATGTTAAGATGTAGTTTATTTTTTTCGCACCATTTGATTAACCTGTTTGTCTCCTTGTAAGCTTATTTAGGATAGGGAACAGTTTCGATTTAAACAGTTGAATGCAGTTTGCAAAAAAGGATCTGTACCAAAAAATAACGAACACACCTATGCATGAGGCGCGTACACATACACATACCAATGCACACTCATACTAACAAATTAAATGAAATGGCACTAAAAGATGTAACACGAAACAAATATCATGATAGCAAACACTTTTTCAGTTTTTTTTTAATGAAAACAGATTTTTGGTGACCTTCAGTGATTTCGGTAAGCTGTTATAAGCAGATGACGCCTTTGTATAGTATAGATTTTTTATAACATTTTTTTTTGAATTTTGTCAAAGAAAAATAATTTGCTCTTCTTGTTGAATAATCGTGACCATTCGAGCTCATTTTTAGGTTTGAATGCTTGATGTTGTTTTTGAGAAGATGAATGAATAATAATGTTCTATATTTGAAAATGGATATAATGTCTAGAAGTCCTCTAGGTTTATAAAGGTTAACAGTTGTTTCTTTATGATCTAGTTTGAATATACATTTCAGAATTTTGTTTTGAAGAGTTGAACCATTGATGAGCTCATACATGACACAGAGGGAGCTTTGCTTTTGACGACTTTCAAGTGTGCTATAATCATGATTTATTATGGGCATATACATTTTGAAGACACAGAATCTTAGTAATTTATGTTGAATTTTGTTCAAGGTATCGATGAAAATCTTATAAAATGGCGATTAAATCTTGGATGCATACTCCAAGTGGACTCTAGCAGTAGAAAAATAAATATTTCCTATGGCGGATATAGTTCTCACTGTTCTGCCTTGATGGAAATACCCCTAATGTGTTCAACGAAATCTAACTGGTGGTCGAAGAGAACCTCTGAGTCTTTACATTTCTTATATCACTCATACTATATGATGTGTCAAATATCCTGAATCATCTGAAAAAGCTAAAAGTGCAACGTTTCTCTACCTTCAAAGATAAGTAATTCATGTTGCGCCAGCACAATACATTGTCAAGATCCTTCTCAACCAAGACAACATCAAGATCGGACTGTAATGTTCAAAAGAACACTATGTGAATCAAGAGACAGCGGATACGAATTAACATTCAGTTTAAATTTTTGGAGTTTGTATGTCTCAGGAAAAATCTCTCTCAAAAATATTATTAATGTCATTTATGAATAAATTTATAAGTAATGGTGCACAGTGTGACCTTGGGTTGTTATGCAATTGAGGAAAAAGATGTATTTCGCATACTGTACCCATACAAATTGACAATTGTTAAAGATCGAGATATACGAAATACCTATACATGCAAATAAACGGTTGGACAATTGAATTGAATAATTCAAATTTCTAGACTCATTTTGATCTATGACCAAGACTGTCAAGGCCAAGACCAAGACTGAGCCAGTCTTGTCTTGGTCTTGACACATCAAGACCAAGACTACATTTATTTTTCGAGACCAAGACCAATATTGATCAGTCTAGGTCTTGGTCTCGCGAAGTCCTATTACAAATCACCCATTTCAGACCAGGAGGACCTCTGCAGCGTCAACCTCAACCTCCTCGGTTCCGGCCCTCCCCCTTCCAATCCCGACATGCACTGGCAGCAAAAACTCGAAGCCGCCCAGAACGTGCTATTCTGCAAGGAACTATTCAACCAACTGGCCAAAGAAGCCGTCCAACTGCAGGCTCCGATCCCCCACATGGTGGTAGGGAACCAAATCATGGCCACCGTGCTGCCGGGGATACAGCTGATAATCGGTCTGAGGCATTCTACGACGGGGGACAAGAAGCAGCAGAATCCGCCGCCTTCGAAGAGCGACCACGACCACGTCTTGGAGCATTCGTTGCATCAGCTGTTGAGGGAGGTCCATCACAAGAATACGCATCACCCGTTCCCGCATCCTGCTACCGGTCCTTTGGGGCCTTCGAAGAAGCGGATGATTGCTGGTAATTTGAAAAAAATCATTAACCAAAGAACGTGAGCTTTCACTGCTGGAGATAACTGATTCTGGAATGTTATCCCGGTGTGTTTGCCGTAGTTCACATGTTTTAATTTCTGGCTTTTCGTTACATCTGTGCTAGCCATTATCAAAGAATATGAGGTAACAGAAGCAATGTTCACATTCTCACAGTTCATACCACTTCGTTATGTCACTATCCCAGACTATACAGAGAAGCAATAGAGATTCAGAAACATAAAGATAATTTCAACCAAAAAGAAGAAGTCATGAACATCAATAAAGTTGGTTACCGGCAAGAACACACGACTCAATCCAGCCAATAGAACACAAGCCACGCCTATCTCTGACGCAATAATTCAGAACGTCTGATACGAGAGCAGATATAAGGAGGGCCGTAACGTGAACGAAGGACGAAGGAGTATGTGCTGTGAGAAGGAAACATTGTGTCTGTTACCTCATTGACATTGATAATGCTTACCAAAGCTGTATGGCAGAATGTTCCAAGGTCCCAGTGGTTCTGAAACCTACACTCAGAGCGCTTCCCCCTAGGTAGACCTGTCACTTTTATACAATTTGTCGCTGCAACTCAAAAGTTGCATGTGATAAATTGAACATGTTCTATTTCGTTGTGACAGTTGGCAGGGACTTGGTTATTTTCAAGTGAAATTCTGTCTCAAATTTGAAATTTGCTATTAATGGTTATTTTGCATGTTCCAGTCATTTTTCTAACTCAAGAAATTAAGAAAAGTAATGTGGTGTGTTAATTTCAAAGTTTAAAATTGAATGAAATCGGATAATAGTTAAAATATTTTTTTTTCTTGGTAATATTCATAACTATCCTACAATATTTGGTTAGAAATATTGAAACATCCTACCATTGTAATAAAATGTTGAGTATTTATTATAAGCCAGGGAATAACTGCCATTTGCACTAGTTATAATTGAGAGTTACACTTACTGAAGTATCACCCAGAATCAAATGAAATCCGATGATTTAAATCATACTTAGTATCAAGATTTTCCTTAGTTGTAGTGGTGCAAAAAGCCTTCAAACTCAAAACTATTCGAATATAATTCGACATAAAAATTTGAGAAGTGAAAATAGCTCGGGAATGCTATTTCTCATGAAAAAATTGATAGTCAACATCGAATAAAGTTTTGTTTTTTGTAAGAACAATTAGAAAATGTGAAAAAGGACAAATATGTTTATTTTTTTTGAGTTCCCTCAAGAGTATTTTTTTTTGTAGACATATATAGGAGACCACGTGGAAGCATAATATTTAAACCAAAGCATTGTAATAGTGAATAGAATTTAAAAACTGCTGCACTTTAACGATGACGACATGAAATCAACCCACTAGTACCAATCAATTGATGGAAATGCATTCGAACTTTTATATTTAATTTTGAATTAGGAGCCTGTTATTATTCTTTGGCATTTGGTTGGCAGCACTCTGGATGTTGCCGCAATATGTTTGAAGTCTGTTATTTACCAATTGACAATTGTCATTCAAAAGTGACAGTTCTGTTTAGGTCTTTTGGGTAATTCAAAATTGAATAATTGTGATCAAAAACTGTGTATTTCGATGCTTCTATAGAAACTATCAGTCAAAGGGTCTCTGTAAAATTGCCGAAAGAGTTGAAAACTATCACTGCCAAGAGTTGGTGACATCTTCGATCAGTTATTTCAATAGAGAGCGGGATAGTAATGTACCTTCGCTTCCCTTAACGACTGTTAGAGAGCTGAATTGAATACAACTTAGTAAACTATATTTATAATCTACAGTAGAATATTTATTTTTATCATGTTGCAGCAGATTTGAAGTCAAGTATGTTTATTGTTGGTGTGGTTTCCCAAAAGATTAAATCTAACAAAGCGCACAAACCACTAAGAGACTTACAAATAATGTAGAACTGGATATAGGTGTTATGCTCAACTACTTGCAGTTTATAAATATGGGAAAATCTTGATTTTTCAAAATAGTTTTGATGTAGCTATTCAAAATATATGTTGTGAACCTTCGAAAGGGCATATAACTCCAAGTTCCCTATTGGAAAACTAGGAAAGAACTTTTTCATGGATGAGCTTCCATATTTCAATGAATGATATACCCTTTCCTTAACAAAGGAGATTTGTGAGAAATTTCGATTTTCCTTCTTTCATATTCAAGACGACACTTTGATTTATATCCAAAATTCTATAATTCTATAACTATCTAGCTACAGTGTACTTCAAAATTCAACTACACTCATGATGACGTGCTACAGTTTTTGAGTTGTATGAGCTATATATACTTTGGATGTTCGAAACTTTCTTAGATAAATGCATGATGAATTCCATAGTATTGAAAGGACGAATCACATCCCTGAAATTAATGAAAAATGAGGGGATGAATCACTTAACTAGTTGAAGGATGCAATTGGAAGTCTCAGCTAGTTGTTGTGACGAACGATGTATAGTAGTCATGATGAAAGTATTATCTGTAAATGAAAACTATTTATTTTTTCAATAGGCCCAACGGCAGCAGACAGATACGAACTGCTCGAAATGACGAAAACCCAAACGCTCCTCGAACAAATCGTACAACAAGCGCAACATTTCATAATGCGCATGAGGACAGAGTACGTCTTGGATACGATAGCGAAAGAAGTGAAAGATCCCCTGATCACTTCCCACTGGAACACGCTGAACAGTCCGACCCAATCGTGCGTCAAATTGCACATTTTGACGCACGGTTACGACGCGGTTTGCCGCACGCCTCTCATCATCCACGTAGGAGAGAAAAGCCTGAAGTGCATTTGTCGAGACGGTAAAGTTATGAACATGAGCTACGAGCCGCAGGAGTTGAGAGATTTGATTTTCTGTCACATCAATCAGCATCAGATCGTGGCCGTGCAAGCGCTAGCCAAAACGATGGGTTGGCAGGCGTTGGGTAATTCCGGACATTTAGGTGAGAGAAAAGATTTCGTTTAAATGATTTTTATTTCTTATGATTCTATTTTGTGCATGTCATACACTATATGTTGACTTTTTATTCTTTGAGCAAAAATGCATAAAAACCCTGACTGATATGCTTTTGTTTAGTCGATTCCTCTCGATATGACGGTAGGTGGAGATGCAAATGCGATTTTCCAAAGTTGCAATCCCAATCACTAAAAGAATCAATAATACACAAAATTTGTGTAGGCAGGCCACCTTATAGATAGCTAACCCCTCACAGACAAGTTTAATACTTCGAATTGAAGTGTTTTAAATTTGAATGCGTTTGGAGGTTCCCATATGCTCAATATTCAGATCTATTTCATTTAGTTTTGTTCGTTTCATTTCACTTTGAACTTCTCAAGTTTTTATCGTTACAATTGGTATTGTTGAGTCAATTTTTTACCTATACCTAGTTACATTTATAATGAAGCAACTTGCATTGTTTGTTGTTTAAAAATAGTACCGAATAAAAAAAATATATGATAGCTTAAAAATAGAAGATAGTTTTGAAAATCCCAGAATCAAAACTGATGTCAATTTATAATAAGATCTCTTTAATATTGATCATGAATATTCTGAATTCATGGTAAGAAAACAAAAAACAATTTGATTTCAAGGTGGCCCTAAATTGAACGTTTCGTAACAGGACTTGATAATTATTGGAAATGGTGTGACACTTCACCTAAACATAACATATACCTAACCTACAAAGCTATCGTCGAGCGTGCAGAAAATGTGACAGTACCATACCCGGTTCATAAAGTGCGCCTCTGTTGACAGTCTCTCAAAGTCAGTCAGTATTCAAATCGAAACAACAGTGTTCCCAAAGGCAACGCAAATTACACATCTATTGCTCATGTGCAAACAAATGTTCAGAATCGATACCTACTCCTGAGAAAGTACTACTTTGATAAAATAGTTGAGGCTTTCGCGGCCGAGGTTTTCAGTATCACTACTTTTATTCGGGTTTGAAGGCCGTCGTTTTTTGGAATTTCTTCCTGACGTTTCGCTGGCTCGAGTGGCTAGCTTCTTCAGAGGCTCATTCATCTTGAAATTCACTCCGATGACTGGAGATTTTTTCTTCGCAAGTTGTATTTATGCCGATTCAGGTAGTTTGCGGCGCTTATTATTCCATTCGGATTAGGGGAATTGTCATTAATATTGATTACCTTGTTTACCTCATCTGGGTTCGTAGAATAATCATCATTATTATCTGAAGAACTACCTGCAGTTAATATCGATTTTTTAAAAATGGGATTCCATATTCGGTTGAGGTTGACGGCTTCTTTTAAATTCTTCCGCCCGTTTTATATCCTTTTTGGCTTGGTGCTTGTTTTTTTTTTTTTCTTTTCTCCTTCTCTCCCTCCCCCCCCTCCCTCTTCTTCTTTTTTCTTCTTCTCTTTTCTGTTTTTTTTTTCTTTTTTTTTTTTTTTTTGTTTTTTTTTTTTTTTTTTTTTTTTTTTTTTTTTCTCTGTTCTCTTTTTTTTTTTCTGTCTCTCTTTTTCTTTTTTTTTTTTTCCCCTTCCTTTTTTTTTTTCTTTTTCTTTTTTCTTTTTTTTTCTTTTTTTTTTTTTTTTTTTTTTTTTTTTTTTTTTTTTTGGTGGTTGTTTTGTTTTTTGTGGTTTGCTTTTTTCTTTTTTTTTTTTTTTTTTCTTTTTCTCCTCTTCCTCTTTTTCTTTTTTTCTTTTTCTCCTTTTTTTTTTTTTTCTTTTTTCTTTTTTTTTTTTTTTTTTTTTTTTTCTTTCTTTTTCTCCCTTTCCCCTTCTTTTCCCCCTCTCTTCTTTTTTTTTTTGTCTTTTTTTCTTTTTTTTTTCTTTTTTTTTTTTTTTTTTTTTTTTTTTTTTTTTTTTTTTTCTTTTTTTTTCTCCTTTCTTTTTTCCCCCCCTTTGTGCCTGGCGTTTCTCTTTTTTTTCTCTTTTTTTTTTTTTTTTTTTTTTTTTTTTTTTCCTTTTTTTTTCTTTTTCTCTTTTTCCTTTTTTTTTGTTTTTTTTGTTGTTTTTTCTTTTTCTTCTTTTTTTCTTTTTTTTTTTTTTCTCTCCCCCTTTTTTTTTTCTCCTTTTTTTTTTTTTCTTGTTGTTTGTGTCTTTTTTTTTTTTTTTTTTTTTTTTTTTTTTTTTTTTTCCTTTTTCCCCTTCCTCCCTTCTAATCCCCCCTCTTTTCCCCCCCTCCTTTTCTTTGTTGTTTTGTTGTGGCGGGTTGGATTCCCCTTTCTCGCCCACCCCCCCTCTCCTCCCATCCCCCCCCCCCCCCCCGCGGACGTTGTGGGTGGCCGTCCCCTTTTTGCTCCCCCCTCTCTCCTCTCCCCGCTGTGGGCGGGGAGAGGGCAAAAAACTAACACAACACCCCCCTCCTCCCCCCGCGGTCTTCCTTCCTTTCTGCTGTGCGCATCCATTCTGTATTCCCAACAACCTCAAACAAACGACCCCCCTTCCTATGCTCCTGCTCTTCTCTTTTCTGGGGTCGGGTTTGGTGTCCGTGTGTGTGGGCCTAACCCCCCCCAAACCTCTGGTATTTTTTTTCCCTTCCTCCTCCCCTTCGGTCCCTCTTTCACAATCCTTCCCTCTTTTCTCTTCCCATCCCCCCTTCCCTATCTTAAAAAGATCTATGGGTGGTTTATCCTCCTTCCCCCTTCCTCCGCCGCCCCCCCCCCTCCCCCCCTCCCTCCCCCCCCCCCCCTCTTTTCTGTTGAAATCACCCGTGTGTTTGTGGATTTCTATTGCCTCCCGTACCAGTCGGCTATGGTATGTGGTTACCCTCACTAAGTGCATGTTCCGCCACAGCCGACTTGTCAGTTTGCCCCAGCCTGCAGTTCCTTTGATGTTCTTCGAGCCTTGTACCCATGGATCTTTTGGTGGTACCGATGTATACCTTCCCGCAGGTGCACGGTATGCGATAAACCCCTGCTGCAGACAGTGGATCTCTTTTGTCTTTAGCCGATCTGAGGCTTTGTTGAATCTTCTTTGTGGGTTCAAATACAGTTTTCATGTTTTATTCACCCAGGAATTTTCCAATTCTGTCTGTGACCCTCGGGATGTACGGCAAATATGCATGTGCAACCCAGGCTATCATCATCAAATATTCAGATGTCAGGAGTAACTATTCATACAAAATCAAATATCTCGATGTTAGGAATTACGATCAGTGATAATTTCTCATGGGAAAACCATGTGAGATCGATCGCTAAAAGTGCTTTCCAGAAACTTGGATTTCTATTTCGTGCGAAGAAATACTTCACTTCTCGTCAACTTCTACTGATCTACAAGGCTCATGGAATACAGTTCTCATGTGTGGAGTTCGGCACCAAAACATTCATTGAGGCTTCTCGATTCCATTCAGAGAAAGGCAATTCGTCTTGTTGGTGATTCTTCACTCACAGTCTCGCTCACTTCATTGGAACATCGTAGAAGGGTCGAGGACTTGTCTCTCTTCTATAGATACTTTCACGGTCGATGCTCTTCCGAATTGTTATCAATCGTTTCCCGCTTGGCAATATTTACACGGATGACTCGACGAGTACAGAATTCTCACCCCTTTGTTGTGAATTTGGAAACCTGTCGAACCTCTCTTGCTCAGGGATCTTTTTTCAATAGAACAGCTAAGGTTTGGAACTCCTTGCCAAGAGAGGTTTTTCCTGAGGCTTACAAACTTCAGAAATTCAAAGTAAATGTTAATTCGTATCTCCTGTCCCTTGATTCACGCGGTGTTCTTTGAACATCACAGGGCTTCTCTTTCGTGTGAATATGCATATAAAAAAATTAAAAAAAAGATTCTCGGAAACAGTAAATTACTCTGAAGTACTCCTATTGCCTTGGTTCTCGGTCTTTATTTATCACTTTTTTATCCCCAGTAATCATGTAAAATCGGAAATATCACAGAATTCTTGAAACAAAAGCCTCAATCATACTTGAAGGCCAATCTTTTGTTCGCACTGGTGCCCTCAAATACTTTACACCTGTCTAACTATATGAATATGAAGAAATGTTTTCATTATTCTACTTTCAGGAACTGGAGCAGTCGAACCTCTCGGAAATGCCAGCTCCTGCCTCTTGTCCTCTCCAACAGGCGACAGAATAATCGCCGTGAGATGTGAACCTCAAGCGGGAACACAAGTGTCCGTAGCGCATTCGCCACGTACAGACTTTTTTCCAAGCCGCTTGGTAACAGAAAGGAAATGGGAGCATCTAGGAGGCCAGTTCAGAGACGTTAGGCTGGATAAAATGGAAGGGAGGAATTTCTTGCATAAGATGGAGCTGCTCATGGCCAGTCTGACTAGCAATTCTTAAATCTGAGTTAAATATTTATTTAAATTTTCATATAAAATATTAAATTTATTTTTGTTTTACTTTTTTCAATCTACTTTGATACTCACTTGAAGGATCTTGAATCCCACCAGATGAATGAATGGGAACATTGAAAAGCACTTATTTCTGAATTTCAAAATCGGAATTGTATTTCAGCGGCTCGTCCTCTATATCACTAGATGTAGTACAGCCGTTCTGTACTGGATGCCCACAGTTTAGAGCACAAAACAAAGAAAATTTGTTTTTGTTCCTATACTCGGGTCTGAAACACGAGCTGCTCATGATTGTAAAAATCTATTAGTCGCAATGCGTGACGGTCGGCTAAGGCTGGATTCAGACAGATCCGAAATTCGATCGTACAACGATAAGATAGCTTTCTGATTAGTCTAAATTTAAATGTAGACCAATTTAGTTCAATCAGAAAGCTATCTGATGGTCGTACGATCGGATTTTGGATCTGTCTGAATCCAGCCTAAGAATCTATATGTTGCAATGCCCAACATTCAGCGACAGATGAAGAAGAACCTAGATAACCCAGTTAGTCTGAGTCGCAATACATAATACTCTGACGATAGACCACCACATGTGAATTTACTAATTACCAAATATTATCCTATTAGCATTATTTTCAAAAGATGAAGATAAGAAAAAAGGAACTATTGGAGGTTAGCTCATTGACATTCTGGGTCTGGACCACGAGCTGCACATGATTGTAAATCTATTAGTTGCAATGAGGTTTGCGGATCTGATGGAATCCCAGCAATTGTTCTTTAATTAAGTGTGTGCCCCCGAATCGACACCAGTACTTTGCGAATTATTCGATCTTTCGTATATAGTGGGGGTTTTTCCCGAGTCCTGGAGAATAGCGAGAGTTCAGCCAGTTCCCGTAATTATAGATATTGCTCTCTATCATTTCCAAAGTCATGGAAAAAGCAATCAATATGAAGCTCATCAAATATCCAGAGAAATCCGGAATAATTAATGATCGACAATACGGTTTCCGCCATCAAAGATCAACCAGTGACTTATTGGCGTATGTTGCACATATTTGCAACATTCCATCAAAAAATTCGAAGAAACGTTAGCTGTTGCACTCTACATTTCAAAGTCGTTTAATCGAGTTTGACATCGGGATCTCTTTTCTAAACTGCCGTCTTATTATTTATCTTCTCAGTCGTGTGCTTTGTTGAAGCATTTCTTGGCTGATATGTCTCTGTATATGGTTATTAGTGGAATAACGTCCGATATTCTCCCAATAAATGCAGGTTTTCCACAAAAACATCTTGTTCAGTGCATAGTTTTGCGAACGACAAGTAATCTTCATACTAGTTTCTCTTCCAGAGAATGGGGTAACATGAACTTGGTGGAGTTTAATGCTGGAAAAACCCAAGCATGTTTCTTCTCAAAGGAAGCCGATTTATCATTATCTAGTATTCAGATGTCAGGAGTCACTATTCCTAAAAAGTCAAGTGTCCTAATGCTCGGAATTACGCTCACTAAAATCTCTCATGGGAAAACCATGTGAGATCGAAAGCTAAATGTGTTTCCCAGAAGCTTGAATTTCTGTTTCATGCAAAGAATGTTTTTACTTCTCGCCAGCTTCTAATGATCTACAACTTGTCTTGGAATATAGTTCTCGCATGTATGGAGCTCGGCTCGGCTTCTTGATTCTATTCAGGGAAAGGCATTGCGTCTTTTTGGTGATTCTTCACTCACAGACTCGCTCACTTCGTTGGAGCATCGTAGAAGAGTCAGAGATTTATTTCTCTTCTTTAGATATTTTCACAGTCGGTGCTCTTCTCAATTGTCATCAACCGTTCCACCTTTGGCAGTATGTACACGGATGAGTACAAAATTCCCACCTCTTTGTTGTGAGCTTGGAGACCTGTCGAACCTCTCTTGCTCAGGGATCGTGTTTCAGGTGAACAGTAATTCTTATCTCCTGTCCCTTGATTCACTCGGTTTTCTTTGAAAAGTTTCAAACAATGTCGAAGTGGTGCTTATTTATTGAAGCCTTATGGTCGAAATGGCGCTGCGATATTATTTTGGAATAGGATTAAAATTATAACTAATGTTAATCAAGCACAATTCATGGTTGAAACGTTCATAAGCAAAGTGAGAAAAACACTTGAAACTGCAATAGTCTCTCACAAAATGTTGAGGTTTAAATTGTGATTATCAAACAACGTCAAAGTCCTAACCTTAAATAGCAATATTTGTGGAAGTGGTGCTTATCAGCTTGTAGGATTTTCTTGAATGTTGCGCTGCGATCTCAATTTGAAATCCCAAGGGTTAAATATTATTTCCTATGAATCCCGTTGCAATGCGCCATGTTCAGCGTTAGATGGAAGGGAAACTCGGGGATGAAGAAAAAGAAACTATTGGAGGTTAGCTCGTCATTGAGATTCTGGGTCTGAACAGGAGCTGCCCATGATTGTAAATGTATTAGTCGCAATGCGCGACATTAGTCTGAGTCGCAATACGTGATATTCTGGCGATAAACCATTTACTTATTACCAAATATCCATTTCTCAGCTTCATTATCAGGTAAAAAATATGAGGAAAACGAAACTCTTAGAGGTTAGATCGTTATAGAACGCGAGATTAATCTGACGTCTGATGAAAACAAACACGACCTACCTCAATGTTTACTTGGTTTGAGGTTATGATTTTTGTGATTTGCTGATTGTTTTTCAGAATTTCCCTGTTAAAAAATGTTTTTCCATGTTCCAGCATAAAGGATAATGGTTGTTAAGTGCCGAGTGAAAGGATGAAAAAACTACAATTTAAAATCATGGAATAAAATCTGCATTTTACCCAGGTAAATGAAGTAGTTATGATGATTTCGAAGAGTTTTCTACCGAGCTCTCAATGGTTCCACATATCATGTATCCAGATATTGTCAATTAGCTAATTCACACTAAAATTGCATATACACTCAGTGAAATGAAAGCTTACAAGGTTTGGAGGCTTACAATCAGGCAGCTTGTGGATGGGTTCGGAAAATATTTGTCAAGCATTTTGAAAAACCCATCTTGGTTTTAGGACAAGTAAGTGAGTTACTCTATTTTATCTATATTTGAATGAATATTTGTAAGAAAAGTGAAAATAACTTGAAAATGCCCTATCTACATTCATAAATATTCAAGAACTTTGTAATCTCATTTTCCTCGAAAAAAATAATCATCAACATTTTGAAATTCACCAGATCAATTATCAACAAGTTACACAAATATTCTAGTTGATATGTAACACTTCAATGTTTTTCAGGTTATGCATTCTCAAAGACTGAATGCAAAATTACTTACCCCATGGATCATAACTGATAAGGATGGCACAGTCGAAAGTGCTCTTTGTAATTGCATTGCAGGCTTTGGTGAAGTATGTACACATGTCGCAGCTGTTTTGTTTTCGATTGACAATGCAATGCGAAAGCAAGAAGACGTTACTAGAACAGGGGTGAAAGCTTATTGGATGTCACCTAAAGATGTTCCTGGAGAACCAGGACGAGTGAAAGATCTTGACTTTTCTAGACCGAAGAAAATGAAGGAAAACAAAGCACTACTTCAGAGTTGAAATATTTTTTTCAATGTAGCAAACTCAAACTACTTGTTATGGAAACTGTGATGTTTTTGGAAACAATAAATTAAATAAAAAATAAATAAACCATTAGAATCCATCAGTCAAAACCGTTGTCTCAATTGGAACATTTGTTGACTAAAAAACTTTTATTCCATGATTTCACATTATTGTTTTTTCATCCTTTCACTAAACACTTAACAACCATTGTTACTTATGTTATAATTGGGAAAAACAACAGGAAAATTCCGAAAAACAAGGCAAATCACAGGAATTAAATCAATTAACGAACAACCATAACCTCAAAAAAGTAAACATTGAGGTAGGTCGTGTTTGTTTTCATCAGACGTCAGATTAATCTCGCGTTCTATTGAGATTATGGGTCTGAAACACGAGCGGTTTTGAATCCATCAGTCGCAATGTGTGGCGTTTGGCAATGGATGTGAATGAACAATTATTTCCTAAGTCTATAGGGAAGAATATCGACCGATGAGGGCGCTGGTGGTGGTTAAACTTTATCCACCATTTTGAAATTGTTCGTTCGTTCTAAAATTGTTCGTTTTTCGTTAACCAGCTGACGAACGTCAACCATCAGAAGTCGAAACTTGTGCGAGCAATGGATCAAATAGGTAGTTACCTTGTTTACATTTGTGAAATAACGCGCCAAACTGAAATCCAGTCATCAGTTGCCCCCGCTAGACAAGATTTTGGTGTTTTTTTGCTATATTTTCATTGTACGAAATTTTTCTCGTGAAGGTTGATATAACTGTGTTCATGATGCTTTGAGTATCCGCACAATACCATTCATTGGAGGTGAACATAGATGCATTGTGTTTTGAAATCTAATGATATTTGTTCCAGGACATTTTTTAGTTTTAGTGTAGTGTTAGTGAACCAAAGAGGCTTTTATTACATGGATGATGAATTGCGCCATAACTTCGCCTAAAAATAGACAAAGAGACTCACCAGGTAACAAGAAATGGGTTTTTTATATGGTAATATTCATTTCATGAACTATCACATAGGACCACTGGCAATCAGGGTACCTCTAAATAGAGACAAGTTTCAGTATCAGCCCTGCAAACAGTCGGAAGACTTTTCACAGATCCTCGTCACTAAGGAGAAATTCATATATGGTAAAAGTAAAAGTTGATAGGGTAGAGCCATAAAAGCCAATTTTCATTGAAATTTTTTTACTAATGAAAACTCAAATCAGGTTTAGGCTACAGAGACAGAAAAAGAACCACATTTCGATTATAACAATCGATTCCTTTCTACGCATTTTAAGATAAGGACATTGAAACAATGGCAATTCAACGTGGAAAATTATCAAGTTGAGATTCATGGATGAGGGAGAATTACTGAAATTATTTCCTCGAACTGGCGAAATTTTAGTGTTTATTCTAAAAAAGTATAGGAAGAGATAATATGTGTAAGAGGCTCTGATAAGAAAGACAATTCACCAGAATTAGTTGGCTCCAACATCACATAAGATGGGTTCGATACTAACTTTCCAGAGTCTAGACCATTATTTGGTCTTGTTTGAACTTTCATAATCATAATTCCTATATGTAGCTTTCCGAAGGAGTTTTTTCAACTATTAGGTGAACAATAAGAGTTATTGTTTTTATGCATTTTTTTCTTACGGTTGAGTTTATAGGGGTCAGCAGAGATGGAAAGGTAATCATACCAAATATTGGTACCCAACTCGCTAAAAAAGTCTTGAGCCAAAAATACTCTATTGGTTTCACTTTGCAGGACGTGTATATACAGTTCATTACGAGAAGTTATCCTATCTGGTGGGATTTTATTCCCAAAATGAATCATATTCAGAAGAACCAGTTCTCCGATTGAATAAATTAGGAATCACAAAGGTTTATCGTTTCCTATATGAGCAATGCTGTTCCAAAATTCATTTTATACTAATGTGTGTAAGCACTTTGAAGTTTAGATCTAGATTGGCATCAATATTGCCAGGATAGATAGGCAAATCAACCACAAATTTCCGGATTTTTTGAAGGAAATTTCATCTCTTGATACCCCCGCCCACGAAGAATTTAAAATTATTTGATAGCCAACAGGTAAATATTATAGTTTGGGAGTTTCTAAACAGCTGGCCTGACTATGTGCTACCTACGATGGCATAAAGTGAAAATATAATTTTTTCTTTCTTAATTTCGAGTTGTAATTCAAAATTGAGAAAAAAAGATTGTAAGTCGACTCAACGCTTTAGTCGTTACTCACAATGGAGGAATTACTGAAAAAAAAGGTAACCTGAATAGTAACTATTATTGCAGCTCAGTTTGTCCTCCGTATGTGTATACATAGTGTAAGGATGGAAATTTTGATTTTTATGACAGGGATATCCAACCTCAGCTTTGTGAGGCCTCGTACTCAGATATAATATATTACCTAACTACATATAGAAGAAAAGGAAACAGCCATTATGAACGAGGCATGGGATTGTTAGGGAAAACTCAACTACCTAATTCACGCTTCACAAGGACAAAGGTATCAAGCAGCATTTAGAAATGGAAACTGGTATGTGTCCCTCTGTCCCGGAGATTGGTAAGAGTACGATAGTAAATAGTTGCTTGTGAACTATTTGCTCCATATGAGATCTTCTCTTTGGACGAAAGGTAATTGCAACATTTGTTTTCAAACGTCTTCATCTAGGGCCGCAGAAATATAATAAGACGATTGAACGAACTTACCTGTGAAGTTCATTCGTAGTTATATGAAGCGGCTCGTCCAGATATATCCCTTTCCTTCCAGGGTTCCACCCTATGGAAGTTGCAGTTTTGAACTGATGATCAACAAAATGAAATAGTCAAGGAGTACAGTGAATATAACTCCGAAATTATGATAAACTTTCATCACAGGTCAATGGTAGTATAACCGCAAATGAAATTAGTGATAAACTTCTTAGTTCAGGATGCTTTGAACAAATGACCGATGGACGGCTCACACGCGGTAAAGTGCCTGTGCGTGGCCATGCTTCAGATATTAGAAAATTTTCTTTGTTGTGTGCTTTCAAAGTATGGTTATCCAGTACAGAACGGCTGTACTACATCTATTGACAGGACATGCCGCTGAAATATAATTAATAATTTCAAACATGGTCTCCATCACACAGGAATCCATTATGACTTCTAACAGAAGGACGACGCAAGCGCGAGATGGTGACTGTGCTTCCGAAGGGTGGCTATGCCTCCGGTATAGGAATGAAAACAAATTTTCTTTGTTTTATGCTGTGAAATGTAGTCCAGTTTAGAACGGCTGTAGTACATATACTGATAAAAAGGACCAACCGCTGAAATATAATTTTGATATTTCTGTCATTGTTCTAAAAATTCTAACCATAACTATTTGATAAGCGATTCTTTTCGTTTTCAGTATTCTTTCACAAATCTCAAAATAATATTGCAACTCCGCTTCGACCAAGCCTCCACATTGAATGAAACCGTTATCCATAGGGCCTATCGCTTCTCTTGAAATCCTCCTTCGGCTCAGAATGTCAACGAGTGCGTTGGGTTCTACCCAATTCACCGAATATTCTGAAATTTTTCATTCATTGTCGGCATTTCGACGAGAAGGATGAATTTTCCAAAAGTTGAATTATTCGGGTATGTTCGGAGACTGTGGGTATAACGAAATGTGAGTGCAACGAGATGCTCATCTCATGTCAACTTCGTTACCCACTGGCCGGTTGGTCTTAGTAGCAAGGCCATTACTCTGAGATGATGAAGAAGAAGAAATTCCCTCTTAAAAATCACCCCAAGCCAAGCCTAGTCAAAATAATATAATATAATCAATATCAAACTCCATCAGATTTAAAATTTTTTGGTACCAAATATTTAGTGTCAATTTTTCTGATAGTGTGCAACTATTACATTTTTGATTGCGCAACATCAAAGTTGGTATTATTTATGATCTAATTCGATATTTGACCGGATGTCACGACAGCCATTTTTAGGATTATCATCATTGTTGCCAAGTTGTGAAAATCCACTGACTTTCCAGTTTGTTAGTATCACTCATTAATCTTTATGAATTTAGGAATCTGATATTTGATAATAGAAAATGACAATTCAATTACAAATCAATACATACTGACTCCAATTGTATTCGAGAATTCAATGACAGATATTAATTTTTGAACAGGTGCTGATATAGATGTCCGAGTAAATAAATAGTGGAAATCTGGCAGCACTGATACCCATCCAAGCACTAGCCGCATCCTGTTTCCATTTGATCATTTCTAATTGCGCTTCGTGAAGACGTAAAGGTCGATATCGTGAAACAGTTTTCTCGTGCGTTATAAGCAAGCATCTTCGATTTCAACGACTCCGCATCGCTACGAACTTGGGTAACTACATGCAAAATTGTTCTCCGAACTACGCATCCTTCGTTATTAGTATTTATTGTTCCAAACACCGTTTTGGCTGCGAATATTGTATTACTTTACATATCCATAATCGACTCCGCATCGCTGCGACCTTGGGTAACTACCTGAAAAATTGTTCTTCGAACTACGCATCCTTCGTTATTAGTATTTATTGTTCCAATCATCGTTTTGGCTGCGAATATCCTATTATAGCTACTTTACATTTCCATAATCGACGCCCTGCTGCACCGACATTTTGTTTTCGATTTGCTTCACAAAATAAAAGTTGCGCCGAAATACCCTGTTATTGGAAGTCGTTATTCCGTTTCTTCGCCTTTTCGTTGAGTACAATTGCAAATCAGCCATGCTTGCCAAATTAAAACATGATTACACAAACATCAAATTTACCTTAACCCCTTATCCAAACCAACCTAAACTACGTATTCGCCCAAACGACTGATAATTTTCACTTTTCTACGAAATTCTACGTTCCACAGAACCATGGGCGACCATTCAAGAGACAGAGGGGCACGAGTGTACGTCGGAGGGCTAAGCGATTCCGTCAAGAAAGAGGACTTGGAAGGAGAGTTTGAGAAATACGGTAAACTGAACTCTGTATGGGTAGCATTCAACCCACCAGGCTTTGCTTTCATTGAATTTAACAGTCTGACTGACGCTGAAACCGCCTGTGATAATATGAACGGCACAGATTTCCTGGGCTCGAAATTGCGGGTTGAAATAGCCCGCGGAAGGGCAAGGAGGGGTGGCCCCCGTGGAGGCGGCGGAAGAGGAGGTGGCGGAGGCTTTAGAGGTGGAAGCAGAGGCTACGGAGGAGGTGGCGGTGGAGGTTATGGAGGTGGTGGTCGCGGTAGATCCAGCTATGACAGGCGAGATGGGGGCAGTAGATTCGGAGGAAGAGACTTTGAAAGAAGGAGCGATTCCTTCAATAGAGATAGCTATGGAGGACGTAGAGGTGGTGGTGGCGGTGGAGGCAGGTTCGATGATAGGTACCGTTCCAGATCACCCAACTCTGGACCGCCAAGGCGTAGAGAATAAGAATCATTCACATGATAAAGATAGGCTTAAGGTAATTATTGTGCTTATGTTAAGTTCATTATAAGAGATCTGGAAATGACACAATCTAATATACTTGTAAAATTGTTGTATCAACAAAGTTGGTAAGAATCGTCTTACAGATTTATTGAAATATGTGATTTTAAGGTCGCTCAACTTTTTATTTGTTTGAAAACAATGTGAAATGATTTCTGCATTATGTATATATTTTTCACTGTTTATTTCACTGTATGAGAACAAATAAATATTTGTAATAGTATATTTTTGTTTATAAAAGTGCTATAAAAATGTTTTCAGGTTTGTACAAATGAATCAATATTGAAATGTTAAATGGATAAATATTCATTTAGCAACTCCAAAATACTCTTTTGGTAATTGAATATAATCAAATGTTCAAAGAGTACCTTCAGAATTGAAATATTTTTATGGAAATCATAAGGCAACTCAATTGACAACTTGGAGAACTCCATTTTTAGGAGTTAAAAAGCCTTGTACTCAATCATTTTTCATCTAATCTTCAAAAAAATTCACTGTAGGTGATGCATGGCTCATAGATCGACTTTTACTGTATCTTCTTCAGAATTTTTCCTAATGCTAATCAATGGAAGTGTTCAATGTTAAGGTAAAAGGGTGTATAAATACTTCCATTGATAAGCATTGTGAAAACTCTTGAGTAAAAGTTTTGTCTATGAACCAGGCATAACTCTGGGTGATATTAACTGAAAAGTGGCCTTTAGACCTTTTTATGTTAATACATTATTTCAAGAAATTATTTGCATCATTTCACATGAGCTGCATTTTATAAAGGTGGGTTTTTGCAAGTTTTTACTTGAAAGAAATTTGTATTTTATGCAGTACTTTCTAGATAAACTACAGTTGCACATTGATCCTAAAGTATTATTATTTATACCTGAATGTATACAGATAAAAGGGGTTTCAAAATTTGCTTCTTTCAATGGTGGGTCAGAGTTTTAGTTCTATTTTCATTCATTCTGTAATTTTCACAATTTGTGCATACCTGAATTGAACTTTCACTTCAAAATGTTAGATTTCACTGAAATTGAATTGAAAATGTTGGGTGTATAAAATGGTCCACTGAAAATTATTGTACATCTTTTTTAGTTGAGAAAATTACCATAAATTTCCTTTGAAAATAAATCTTTTCCAGAGGTTTGCATGATCCCAGGTGTGACATCTGATTATTGTTACTTGTTACTATTTTCTTCGAAATCATAATGCTTGATCAAGAGAACTTGAAGACCCTTGAAAAATTGAACTATATTGTGAAGTTGGGAACCCAAAATGTAGTCTCCATAATTATGAAGTGAACATGTATGAAGGCTAAAATATAATTTCTAATAATAATTACATTATTAGGTAAGATTGGGACCTTTGATGTTAAAGTGGAAACTCTTTGTGGATATCAATTACCCTTACTCCAAACTAATGTCATTTACGTAATTGATCTCTATAAGTTTCATTAATTACGTTTTTTGAATCCTAAACATTCAGTAATAAACAATAATTGAACATTTTTTTAACATTTAGAAAAATAATGGCAAGAAACAATAATCAAATGTCACACTTGGGATCATGTAAACCTCTAGAAAAAAGTTGTTTTTTCAAAGGAAATTGATGGTAATTTTCACTTCAACTAAAAAAGATGTACAATCATTTTCAGTGGACCTTTTTATACACCCAACATTTTCACTTGAACTTCAGTAAAATCCAACGTTTTGAAGTGAAAGTTTAATTCACTTATGCTCAAATTGTGAAAAATTACGGAATGAATGAAAATAGAACTAAATTCTGACCCACCATTGAAAGAAGCATATTTTGAAACACCTCCTTTTATACGAATACATTCAGATATAAATAATAATACTTTAGGATCAATGTGCATGTGTAGTTTATCTAGAAAGTACCGCATAAAATACAAATTCCTTTAGAGTAAAAACTTTCGCTGCGAACCCTATAACTTGGTTTTTGAGGCAGTTAATAATGTTCCTACCTTTAATATCACCATGACATCCGTATGATTTTTACTATTATTTTATTAAATAGTTCGGTACAGATGAGAATCTGACTTGAACTTTTCTGAAATCATGATAAAATAATTAAAGACATGAGTGGATGTAGGTGTCATGTTACATTTTCAAACTTCAGAGTAAAATGACGAAACGTGCTTTCAGCTGGAACTTTTTCATTTATAATTGGATTTGTATTCTGAAAAACCACATCATTACGATAAAACAATCATTTCTCTGGTGAAAATTCTAGAGATAAATTCATTGAGCATTTTTCAATAAAATTTTAATTTTGTGAACGTGACACCCCTGTTCAATGAATTCAGTCCTACAAAATTACAACTTTTTTTATGAATGCAGGAGTCATATGGTTTTATAAGCAAAATGAATTTTATCAAGAATGGATAAAATTGGCTAACTTCAAAATAGAAAATTGAACAGTTTTTTCTTGGGATTTTCAATGTTTTACGAAAAAAATTGTTCGTAAAACCATCTGTACCCTTGATCAAAAAACTTCAGCAGTTCTCTCAGATTGGAGTCTTTCCGCTGGTAGACTGTCACATCCAGAAGATTTACCGAACTGATTGGGAATCAAAATCTTTTTGTGCTCTCGTAGTTCTCAATTCTTCCAAAGTCGCATTATGTCACCAAATTGTAACACAACACCTTTTTCAACTGGAATGTGAGGATTACATATGTGAATTACCCGAGGGGGGTATCTTTCAGTCTTGTACACCTAAAAATTTTAAGTCATCGTTATAAGTCTTTAAGTCTTTGAAAGATTTTAAATCTTGTACAGATTTTAGCTAGTTGTTTCCCCCTCGGAGTTAACAGCTTCCACACTTCAAAAAATCTTTAGTGTGAATGATGAGGTGATTTTATTGGTTTATTTTCTGTTATATCGATATCAGGGATGTTCAAAAAGTATATAAAACCCAAAATTCAAAAAATGCGCTTAGGGCCAATCTAAACATCTCTGGTGGCTACGATCATATGCTGCTTGCGTAAAATTTCAAAGACTAAAAGGGGGACTGAAACAGACGTAGTTTTTCAAATGCTCCTACATAGACGTCTAAAATCACCTTTGTTTTCAAATGAAATAAGGACTAAGATTGTAACAGAGACGTATAAATTGGGGCTCTCGTCTTCAATTTTAACTGGATTTATATATGAAAATAGTCGCCTAATATAGAAAATATATGCTAGTACTACTGTATGGACTGAATTAAAGTGACTGGAGCTCGGTTCTCTCGACACCTAACGGAAAGCACTTGCTGACATGCTTTTCACCAGCTTCTTGGTGTCAGAATAAGCGAATTTTCTTAAAATTACTAAAGTTTGGTGAATGAATGCATTTCTACAAGAAAACAGAATACGTTTTGGGAATCTCATCCTTGAAAAGTATCGTAACTGAATCAGGTAAGTTGATAAATTTCATGTTTAATTCAGATAGGTTGAACTCTGGTACATAAACGAAAGTTCAAAGTTGAGGAAAAAATTATCTCTAAATGCAGTCATTTAGAATAAAGAAAAAAAAATGGTAACATCATTCTTTTGCCGAGGAAGCTGCATTAACTATTCAAATGGAAGACTTGTTCTTGTATTGTGAGTGGTATCTCAATTTATTTATCACTGGCTTACTTCAGAGTCTTACTTTCGCTGTTTCTTAAAATTGAAGAATGATTGAAACAGCAGCAGTTCTATACATGCTTCTGCATTGAATTTGAAATTAACTTGACAAAGACAAAATCCTATACAGATTCGTAATTTTATGAAGCTGGTTGCTCTTATGGTGTTGCTGAATAAAGTTTTTGTTGAAAAAAATGGAAATTTATAACTTCCTCATTCTATCGAAGACCGATGAATGAAGTTTTGATTTTTTTTTGTTTTTTCCTTCTCCAAGCCGATACAAAAGTGTAATACCGATTCTTTAGTATTCCTTTTTTCATAAAAATATTCATTGTTTTCACATTGGAAATGAAGAAAAAACAGTTGTTCGATATATAGTTTACCTTTGACTGAAAATATTAAAGAATTATGTCGTGAAATAAATAACCATATTACTAAGAGGTACCTCTTCACTCATATGAAGTTTGTACAAAAAATTTCCAAATATGGGATTTCACTCAGGATGGTAATTCATGCCTGATCCTTGCATAATATACTAATAGGCGTTTTCTGGCGCTCTTGTATTTAAAACGTATTCGTCGCTCCATCTCTCTCTTACTACTTGGCTAGCCGTGAGAGAGAAGAAGACAGAAGAATACGTTTCAAATACATGAGCGCCAGAAAACACAATGTCTACGTAGGCAAATGGAATATACATCAAGGGGCCGTTCATAAAAGACGTCTCACTAAAATCAGCTTTTTTTGACCCCCTCCCCCCCCATTGTCACGCTGTGTCACACTTTTTGTGACCCCCCCCTAGAAATATTTCGTCACAAAAACTAAGACCCCCTCCTGCCGAGTATGATAAATTCTAAATGATAGTACACAGATTCTGAAAATTAAAAATATTTATTTATGGATGGCCACAAATAACATATTTTACATAATCAGAAGATTCAATGCTCAACACAATGAAACAGTAAAAAATCGCTTTATTTTGATTCATTTGTATAGTGAAATACAGTGTACTGTAACAAGATTAATTCGCATTCTCAATTGAAAATTCATTCGCAAAGATGGAGTCACTATAGATTTCATTAAAAAATCTGACGAGTTTAGGAATTCGTTAGAAGATGTCGCACATGTAGATTTCTACCGAAATCTACTGAAGATTTCTTTCATACCATAATTTTTCAATTTTCGTCAGAAATCTACTAAAAAAGTAGATTTCCACCAAAAGTGGTCACGCTGGCTTCTAGCGCTCATGTCAAAAAATAATATACAGCGAACGTCACATTGCCGTATACCCCCCGTCCCCCCTTGTCACACTCAGCCAGACCCCTCCCCCCCCTTGTATGCGAACGTATTTTATCAACGGCCCCTAATGACATTTGTTGGTTGGGTGCCTATTGGAGAACAAAATTTATTGAAACTAACCTTGGAACCTTTGAAGGAGAACACAATTATAATTATTATGAAACCAATACCGAAGACGGTATTCAAAGGTCATTCTCTCGTTGAATACGTTTCTGTGAACGTTTTTGAGTCGCTCGCAAACTTTTCAGTACGGTCCTGCTTTCGGTAGCTTGCATCACATAATAAGCAGAGTAAATTGAAAAACTAGTGACTAGAGTAAAGCAGTAGGTATACTACAGCGTTATACTGTGACATGAGCATATCGTCGCCTATGAAATTCATCCTCCAAATTGGGCTTCAGAAAAATCAAAGGTCAGCAGTCTTGGGAGAGTCATTGAAAAGGAATGTGCCAATTCGAGGTATAGATACAGAAATTAAATTTTTCCAACTTGAAGTTCGAACGGAAAAGGATTTTTTCAGTCTGAGCAAGAGAAGGAAAAGTCTCGACATTCAAAAGAAAAAGTTTATTGTAGTTACTACTGGAAGAGGGTTCCCTTTTACCTGATTATAGGAGTAATTCTAAATTCTATAACCGACTCATCATCATGAATATGCCGAATAAATGAGTAGGTACGTTAATAGACAGATGATTCATAAAATGATAAAACAGTAATCAAATAGATATAAAATATCTCGCATTTTTAATTTCAATTGAAGATGCTTGAAAATAACTTTGATTTGCTACAGATGTGCTTTATATTGAATGATCATGTATTACAGTCGCATGTCTCAGATTTTGGTTAGAACAATCAACATTGGTAGTAAATTTTAGATTCGTGGTTCGACAGCTGCCCTAATGTTCGAAACCGTAGAGATAATAGACGCAAAACATGTATTGAATAAGATGTTTTCTCGAGCAAATCATTGATATGAAGCAGAAACAAAGTAGGCGCCAGAACTGAACCTTGTGGAACACCTTCATTTATTGGGAGAATATCAGAAGATACTCCCATCAACAACCACATACAGAGACCTATCAGACAAGAAACTCTTCAACAAAGCACACAACTGCGAGGAGGCAAACCATAAGATGGCAGCTTAGAAAGGAGACCCCGATGCCAAACTCGATCGAACGCTTTTGAAATATCGAGTGCAACACCTATCGTTTCTCCGAATTTCACGATTGATTGCTGCCAAATATGAGAAACATAAGCCAATAAGTCACTGGTTGATCTTTGATGGCGAAACCCGTATTGTCGATCATTAATTATTCCCGATATCTCTAGATATTTGATGAGCTTCATATTGATTGCTTTTTCTATGACTTTGGAAATGATAGAAAACAATGCAATTGGTCTATAATTACAAGGTAGTTTTCTTCCCCTTTTTAGGAACTGGCTGAACTCTTGCTGTCCTCCGGGGGATTTTTCCTGAAATCCCCAGGTTATATGAAAGGTTGAATAATTCGCAAAGTACTGGTGTCAATTCGGGGGCACATACTTTCAGAACAATCGCTGGGATTCCATCAGATCCGCAAGCCTTATTCGTCTTCAGGTCCATTAAAATATTTCTTATAGTTTGTTGATGAAAAGTTATCTCGGGCATATGACTGTCGAAAGGCGTGATATTCGGGGGATCTTTTCCCAATGAGTCCAGAGTAGAATTTCCAGCAAACATATTTGCAAATAAATTGGCTTTTTGTTGGGCAGTGGTGGCTTGTGATCCATCTTCTTTGGTTAAAGGGGGGAATGAACTAAAAGTGAAATTGTTGGCGACAGCTTTAGCAAATGACCAAAACGAACGAGAACCGTTTGGACGTTCAACAAGTTTTAAACGAATTTTTTGATTTGTCGTTGAAAATATAAAGTGGTGGAAAGGTGTTATACGAATAAAACATTATGTTCCCAAATAGCACAAGTACGTCCAGTGGACGTACTGCATATGTACGGTGAGGATGTATTGTACGTATTTAGGACGTACTTTTGTCTCCGACAGACGTACATAAGACCTCCCTGCGACTTACCGTTTCCGCATAGTCGGTAATCCCAGGTACGTACTTTTCTAGTCCACACAGGACCTGAAATGTACAGAAAGGGGAACTGTTTGGGACATTCCGAAAACGTACATTTTCCATTCTGTATGCGCTATCCCAAGTAGAACAAACATATTTGACCAATATTGGTTCAATATTACGGGAATATTAACCTTATATTGTAGATGATATCAATAGTGGCCACAAAAAAAATGTGAACATTCGGCGATATTAGATCAATATTCGAAAACAACGTAATGATATATCATTTGATATCACTTAATGAATCTAAGTTTTCATATTCGAGATTATTCATTTCTTTTTTACCAAATAGTCAAGTTGGAAATTTTACTCATTCAAATGTACTAACCATCTAACCGAATACTTACTCTTACTTGGAAAAAGACCTGGCTGCTGCGGGGCTTGAACTCTCGACCTTTTCTATGGAGATATTATTGTCGACCACTGTTACGCTCTACGGCACGGAGATACTTGTTTTTAAGAAGGAGTTGGGTGCTATAGATGTGATGACTTCAAGTTAGTTTTGTTCGAGATAATATTAAAATTTTAGAAAGTTCAGTAACAATGAAAATATATTCGAAAAAACACTAAAGGATCACTGTCTCATGTGATGGCGGTTTTGGAATATCAAACTTGCTGTGCAAAAAATTCTGTATGTAATTTTCTGGTATTTAAATTCACCACATGTCGATGTTTCAATTTTTCCAAATTTTTTTAGAAATAATTCATTATGAATATTGCATTACCAATATTGTTCACTCTCAAAATCCCAATACCCCTTGAACCGAAAGGGACCCAATACGTACGTACTCGGGAGGTCCAAACAGTATGTACATACTAACAGAAATGTAGAAAATGAAAGGAACCCAATCCGTACGTACTTGGGAGGTCCAAACAGTATGTACAAAAAAGTACGTCAACGAGACGTCCAGATAGTATGTACATACGATTTCCAAAAATGTACGTCATTACTATGTCCCGCAAACGTTTCGAAAGATACGTATCTGAAAGGGACTCAATATGTACGCACCTGGAAGGTCCAAATAGTACGAACATAGTTCTTCCAAACATGTACGTAAATGATACGTCTGAGCAGTACGTACATGGGATTCACAAAAAAACACGTCATTGGTATGTCCCTAATTCATTCCGAAAAGTACGTACCTGAAGAGGAGTTAATGTAAACGTATCAGGGACACTCAATAAAGTACGTACACAGTACTTCCAAGCATGTACGTTTTTATTACATTCCGATTGGAACGGGACCAAGTATGTACCTACATGGGACGTCTAACCAGTACATACATGGTACATCCGGTAATGTACGTTCTTCGAATGTCTCCTATACGTCCCGGGACGTATCGACGTAACTGGGACATAAATGGTTCGTCTTCAGGACGTCGTGTGCTATTTGGGTTTATGTTCATCTTGAAACCGCAACGAATCAAAATCGAAATTTACTTAAAAAATACCCACTTTATTCTTCATTTGATGTTAAATAGGAGGTGGATTTGTCAATTTTCTACGTATTACTCATGAGTATTCCTAATTTCCGAGCGTTTCGTAAAAAAAACGAAATTTGTGACAGATGAAAAATCATTTTCTCGATTCAACAAAAAGGGCTATTTCGAGAAAACCGGTTTTACCGATTTTTGAGGTTATTTTCCTAAAATTGATGTCATGGTTATTTAATATGGGCAACCCCCTGAATAACAAACTGGGGTAGATTTTAAAATGTATTCCTCAGTAGTAATAAAAAAATGATGAAAGATAGTAAGTGAATAGAGCTGAGATATAACTGTACTTGAGTACCTACCTACCTCACTTGAAAAAAAAACGGTAGAATCTGTTTTTTCTTAAAGATTTTTTTCATTAGATCGAAAAGATCTTGAGTCGAAAAAAAGTATCTGATTAATAGATATCTAGTATTTGGCAATATGTATCAACTAGACAAATCTCTGATCTGTTTATAGGTATACCTACCATGAACCATAACCTGTGACAATTGCCTTCGCGTTGCAGGTGAACTTCAGCAATAATAATAGACCACCCCGTAGGAAGCCTTAAAATACAATCGCCTTTTATTTCGTAAGCGCTAAGCGGTACGGCCACCGAGCCATCAGATATGTTACATAACTCTTTGAAGCGAGACAGAAAAACATCGGTCGAGTGCGACTGAATGCAGCACAGACCTACAGGGGCCAATCACAGACCGCTTGGGGCTTGCCTCTTTTGTCATCAATGGGATTTGGAAGAGTCCATGTTTGCGACCAGAGCGGGGAGGTAGCGAATGTCTTATATTTACGACAGAAGTATTTCCGAAATTCGCATGGCTGTTTGTGGTTTGGCTTGAAATTTCGTGAGAAGAACACAGGATCATTCGATTTTCGTTCAGCAGGTGTTCCATTGTTATAATTATTTGCTTCCTCCATGAACTTTACCCTGACAGAAAAGTCGACTCTTCCGATAGCGTAGTTCAGCTGATTCGAAATAGTGGAGAGTCCCGAGTAGTAGTACGGCCGGTGCAAAGTAAGGAAGGTCGGTGGAATCCTCCTTTTCCGTGATATGGTTATTTCATATTTGATGAAATTCTGATTCTCCATCCGATTATGAAACTGATATCTAGTTTGTGATACAATTCAGTGGAACCAGTAATTTCAAAAGCTTCAAAGTGGCAACCAACACAGCGACCGTTTCCCGGAAACGAAATATGCTCAAATTCCTCACACATAAATTAAAGACCCATTCGATAAATGAGGAAAATCAGGCGGTCAAGGTTCGTACTACTGTTGCAAATGTTAGTTTGTATTTTTTTTAACCTCATTGAAGGTCATTCGCGAACGAGAAATGGCTGCTCTCGGAACAAAGGAATGCAAATTTCGAGCTCGATTTTTCACACCACCAGACGTTACTGGATGAGGAAATTTGCAAGATTCGTTTCTTTCGAACCCGCACTGCTGACATAACTGAAATGTTTCGATTCGCAAATGTTAATTACCGTATAAATTGCTATTTGCCGGTCATTAATCTTTGAGAATTAATGTTGATGGCCGATTTTTTTGTCTTGTTCAGGAGTCATTCCCGTTTTATTTTTCATATACAGGCAGATGAGAACCATGATTCCGGAACAGAATCGGATGAGGAAATAGACGCTCCAGATATGAGATTACCAGGTAGGAACAAAAACTTCATTTCCTGTTTCAATGTAAATATCATATACATAGGCATTTACTTCTTCAAATATTGACCATGATAATTACGATAAATCAAGTTTTCATTTGACGCAATAGATATGCCTACTGCTTGCTAGTTGCATTCGAATGTAATTTATATTTCATGTTAATTATTTACGTATGTAATTAGTTGTTCAAAGACATTTTGCAATCTGAGCGAAATTTGGAATATAGAATAACCGATACTAAATACCAATCAGTACAATTTACAGTTGGAGTTACCTACCTAATGCTGTGTATAGTTTGGAATTTCAGATGCTTTTTCTTGTAGACGCCTGTTACTGACGTTGTAGTGGAGTCATCAATCTTTATTACAACTAAGTACTTGGAATTTCATCTTTGCTGTCAGATTCAGACTATACATTGGTCCAAATGGTCTGGTGCACTGCTAACCTTTGCTGATCTGTTGTGATGCATTTTGTATACCACGAGGCATTCCTCGAGGTCCTTGTCTGATATATGGTCTCTTCAATGAGCCTTTATAGCTTCGACAGGAGATTTTTTTTTGGTTTATCTTCCCCGTAATGCCGATAGCCATACCTGAGTCATACTAAGACTTCGCAGTGGCATGAAAGGTGCAGTGCGATTTCTCCATTCTCCTGACGAAACTTTTGTAGGGTTTTTTCTGCAAGGTTTAAAACACTTCTCTGTTTCTTTTCGTGACACCATATTTCCATCAATTGAAACGATCATCTGCACATATCTAGTTGCAAAAATTGCAACGAAATGCTCGTTTGGGAATTGCAGTGGCAATACCTAGTCTTTCGTCAATACACGCGTCCGAAACACAAGAATCAGCAGTCAAGTGTCTTATTAACCAGACAGCAAACATTGAACAAGAGTATATGTGCAAGCCAGACGAAGATTCTTGATATTATTCCACGAGTATCTATACCCAATGCTACAAAGTTGGATGGGAATGTATTGTTATGCCATATTGATGGTTCCAAGGTAGATAAAGTTTGAGTAAAAATATCCAAGCCATATTTCTGCTTCCAAAGCCGTTGGCATCACAGAATTGCATTAGCTAATCAATGATGATCAACACTTCTTCCTGAAGAAACTCGACTGTTTGTGCAGGCACATGGAGATTCGGGATATTGTTCCACTAGATTCCATTCCCAATCCTAGAAATATCGTGCTTACTAAGCGAGCCACAGTTGGGTGGGAAGGTATTACCGTACTAATGATTCCAAGAGATAAATGAGTTGACGTAAGAATAGCAAGGCCGATATTTTTGCTTCGAATCCCCTTAATATCAGAGAAACGCGTGAGCTAATGATGATCAACACTTCATCTGTGGGAACTCGGCTACAAACTCAACTATTGACACGTCAATGGACAGAAAAGCGAAAAGATCCAACAGGCCGTTACCAAAGGAAGTTCTTTGGGTTGGAGAAAAAACGCCTTAAACTGACTTGGAAGTGTTCGTAGGACATTGTCTACTGACCTCTATCCCCTCAATGAAATAAACCAGCTGAAATTGCTGTGATTGTGCTAGTATCCAGATCCAAGTTCTGTTCTGCCTGAGGTTTAAATTCCTTGAGTTTCTGTCATATACAGAATACCCTATATTATGTCATAGACTGGTGTGACTGACGCATCTATTCTACTAGAATCTATAGGGTGCCTTCTGCAAGGTCCATAGCAATCACATGACTTTTGAGGCAACAATGGTCCCCTAAATCGACATGCAAATGATCTAATTGCTTTCCGATTATGACAAGCAAGTCTACTGCGAGTTTGGACGATCTTTCTTTGAGGAAGTCATTCCGTCTCATTAATATGTGATGTAATACCTGCAGCTCAATGGATGTCGCAATTTTTGCCTTTTCTAGTTTGCAAAAGGTTTCAGGTCTATCAGAGAATTTGATGCATGATATCTCAATCAAGGTTGATTTATTTCTCATGCTATATTCATATAGACCGTTCATGAATATACCTGTTAGCCTGCACAGTGCTTAATGCTCGGCAACTTGGTTGTTATTCCAGCTTGGAACACCTGCATGTTCTTTTGGAGCTATTATGTCATTTGTCGATCATCTCCGAGCGGTAGGAGCCTCAGTAGATTTCAAAAAGAAAATTCGTGTTAACAAAATTTCCTGCTAGTCGTTGAGAATATATCAGTGAATGATAACACAGGTAGATTTCTTGCTGCAGACCACGGCCTCGTGAGGAAAGTGCTATGCTATGATCTTGCAAAATGTATACCTTCGACATTATTCCTAATCATCAATTACAATGCCCAACTGCAATTGCTATCTACTCTACTAACTCATAATCTGGGTTATTATATTATAAAAAATCAATATGCAACATCAAACTTTTGAAAACCTTTTTGTTTTTCTCTTCTCCGAATGAAAAAAGAGGAATTCAAATCTACTATGGAAGAAGTAACATAAAAAATATCAACGCACGATTTTTTGATGGGCACATGTATATCATTCACAAAAAGGAAGAAGTGGTTTCTAATAAGATTTCACTCACCAGGATAACATTTCATTTTCTAGTCCAGACTAGCGCGCTCAGAGAATTTCATATATTGAGCTCCTCAATAGGCATAAGGATAAATTATAGACCCTCACTAGATGCTCACACAAACACAATCTGAAGCTAATTAGCTCTAGAATAATTGACATTTCGACGGCATTTATTTATGTGCAAGGTGAGCTTATAATATAACTAATTTTTCTCTCTGAATTGGTGAACGTGTGTAGTGGAACCTTTTTTGTGATGACGCTCGAAACAAAAACTGTTGAGAAATATGTATTTTCATTTAATTACTGAGAACTTCTCAAAATGTTTTGTTATGGAGTGTAATTCTTCTAGATTGGTGTAGGTGCTCCTTACGCCGGCATTTTGTGGTATCGTCTGAAGCGCCATTCTAGTTTTTTGTGGGAGCGGAGTATCAAACTAATCATCATTTAAAACATGTCGTTTCGTATTCTTGCAGCTTTAAAAATATTTAAAATTGCGAATTGAAATGCAGACAATCATTATGAATAAAAATGAGTGATTCATGTGCATTGAACACTTCTTGGGAAGTGGCACCAACCACTGAAGGAATTACAATTGCCAGTCTGTTCGACTCTGTAGGGGAGACTGAGTAGGTACACTCGGTTTTTTCGTACACCAAATTTTTGAATTTGCTGTGATTACTGCCTCTTGTCAGATTTGACACCAGTGGCTTTCTCGTTTGATTTTATAGCACAAATCTCACTGAATAGCTATGTAGCATAACCAAATATTCTTTTCAATGAATCTTGTTTTATAATGGGTTTTAAAAAGATTTTTATTGAGGTGAGAATTATATACTCTGTGTATGCTGCCATCTTGTGGGACGTTCATAATGGTTCACATGTCGCTAATTGTCAATAAAAAAAGTTTGAAACTGGCCTCGAAAAAATATCCCACGTCGCCATGGGTCACTTGGTTAGCGTTACTGTGGAAAACATGAAGGAATAAATCTCAACTTTGTTATAACTTGAAGAAAAGTCCCTAGGTTCTCCTCTTGCTTCCTAAATTCGAATATAAGTACCTACAGAGTTAAAGCGGTTCCATAAAAAAATTGAAAGTACCTATTAACTTATCTTTTTTTTATTTCAGCTCTTTTATTGTGAAAGAAAACTTATCTCATTAGGGGTGATTGTCTCAACGAAATCATCCTAATCTATGTTCGAAATTATGATCAACAATAAAAATTCTTGTTTTTTTTCTTGCAAAGAAATATTAACTCCTGATAATCCGAGTGATAAGTTATCTATAAGGAAGATATGACTTGTTTTAAATACTGTTTTCATATATGTGGAGTTTGACATCGAAATGTGCAGTAGAGCTGCTGGATCTATTCAGAAAAATATAATTCGAATTAACGATACTTCACTCACTAACGTCTCTAGAACACTATAGGAGAATCGGAGAATTCTCACTTTTTTAGAAATAATTTTTTCGGTCCTGAAGTGTAATCAATCGTTCCGCTTCTGCTGTTGACCTGACAATTACTCATAATTTTTTCCAGCCTTTTGTTGTGAGCCCGGAGTATATTCTCCTCGAGGTATTTTTCCAACAGAACGGCAAAACTTTGGAATTGGATTCGAAAAAATCATCATAAAAACTAACTTGAAAAATTGGTAATGAAACTTCACAACTTACACCATGATATTGGTAGTTACTATCTGGCGAAAAAGAATATCAACCACAGATGGCATAGGTAAGAGAAAAAAAAAGAAAAAGTCTGTTACATATATGTCAAAGACATTAAACATTATTACAAGATGGCCAGTCTCCTATACTGCAATGTAATCCTGTCAACTGAGGTCACCGCGATATCTTCCGTAGTTCACATATTTCTATTTCGTGATGAAGTTTGAATATATTTCTATTTTCTGATGGAGTTTGGGGTTGAACTAATCTCAGTTTAAATCGTCTTCTTTCCAGTTCTGTTTTTTCACTTGCCATTTCATTAATGCAGTTTGCCTTATGAAATTTGATTTGTGTGTTGTACTTGCGCTTTTACTTGAAACTCAGTCTGATCCCGATATAATGAGAATTTTTATACTATACTACTATAATAATTACATGAATTCACAACTATAAAAATTAATGTCAATAATAAACCATTTCTGAACTCGAAGAAAATATGTTTTTGGTTATATATAAGGCATAGCGTTGACGTCACTGAGAGGATAATAAAATTGGCGAATCGGGCCATCCTCTGTAATAATGTTTGATGTCCTTGCGCATATATGTAACATACAACAGGACGGATGGTACACATGAGTACCACATACTGTAGGCGGCATTGGCGTACTCTCCTATTTGGAGTATTCATAAATTTTATCTTATTGCTATTCACAACAGTCCATTCTCACGTATCATGTCCTGTTTCCAATGAATTGTAATGGAAGTAATTTCCGAAAGTAAACACTTCGTGACGTTTCACATTGTGCTATTACCTTCAGTGATTATTTCACGAACTTGAACAAATTTTTCTGTCAGATCGGTGTTGTCATTTCCACTCTTTTATAGCAAAAGACCCACCTGGTACCATTTTCATTTCAATCCTAGTGAATTTTTGATGGTAGGTATATAGACTATACGAATTCACTTGAAACAGCATAAGAACTGAAATTCCATTTACAGTCGGCGTATCTTTGATGACTAATCCCAAAAGCTGACAGAGGATTCCGAGCTGTCTCAACGGAATTCGTACAGACTATACACGGAAGGGTTAACATAAACTGTCCGACCTTGATATCTGATCCCGTGCAAAGTTAAGAGGAGGGGGGGAGTAGTTTTAGGTTTACATTCAATACACATGCAGTCATTTGAGTGCAAGTTCTAGTTCCAGCACTCGATCGAGTGTTCCCATGTATATAACCTGTTACTTGTTATTCATATCTTCATGACAAAACCATCAGACATTCGCCGAAGATTCTCCTACAAATTTTGGAGTAAATTGAATTCCTAATCGAAACCCCCTATTATCACGAGTGACAGGAAAAAGATCTGAAAAAAAAATCATCATCACTGTAGCGATTGCAGACGGTGATTATATAATTACTATTTACAACGACTGAGACAATTATATTGTGAAAAAGGCATAGCGAAGCGAGAGATGCTCAGAAGAGAGATCATAATCCAACAAATTTTTTTTCATGACATCTCCTGACGAGTGCACTACTATTTTTGAAGAACCTCTGTCATATTGGTTGAAACGCTGAGGAATTGAAGTCAGAATCCTGAACAAAAATCACCATAGGCACGAAATATCCTATTTGTAGTTTGGGTGTTATGCTCGGCGTCATGGGATCTACAAGATTTTTCAACGATCTTGTGATATACTTCAATTATGCCATTCTGTTTTTGGCATGTCTATAAACCCTGTGTTTCTCAAGTCGAATAAATATTGTATTATATCTCAGATTTCAAAACAAAAATGTTTTCCACAACTTGGGATCCTTTACTCTGAAATGAGGAATGGAAAAGTCGAATAACCTGGGAGAATCTTGAAAAACTGCACAAACGATGGTTAAAACCTACGTTATATATATATATATATATATATATATATATATATATATATATATTTATATATATATATATTTATATATATATATATATATATATATTTATATATATATATATATATATATATTTATATATATATATATATATATATATATATATATATATATATATATATATATATATTTGATCGGCTAGGCTTCCGCGGTCAGAAATGTGCTGGCTGGAACTTCCGGTTGATCCGCGTCTGGAAAGATTTACTTGTCTACGTTTCGACTCCCATTTCGGAGCCATTTTCAAGACTTAGTGACCTTGCGTCTAGGTCTGAGTTGTCTCACTAGCTGGCTATCATCACTGGAGATCGAGGATAGAAGGTTGGTGGGATTTAAGGGTTCATTAGTAGTTATGGCAGGATCAGGTATCGGACGGACGATGGGAGGTTCGAACGGATTGGTTCCCAAGTCGGAGTGAATAGAAGTATGTCGGACCAAAAGTGGTTTCCAGGTATTGGGGAGTCTTTGAGAATCGTCGCGTTTATTGAGACAGTTGGGACGTTTTTCGATTTCAATGGCTTCACGGGTAATTCTGGTTTGGAGGGTTTTGGCTGTGGCAACGGTTTTGGTGTTTTTGAAATCTATTTTGTGGCCTGTTTCTAGATGATGTTGGAATAATGCTGAGTTTGTGTCAGAATTACGGACTGCTAGTTCGTGTTCATATGCTCTACAGGACACTCGTCGGTTGGTCTGGCCGATGTATGTTCTGGGACAGTTAGAGCATGGTATTTCATATATTCCTTGGGTTTCATTGGGGATTGTGTCTTTGGGTGTTCGAAGGTAGGTGGATATTTGGTTGTTAGCTGTGAAAATGGTTTTGATGTCATGTCGTGTCAGAATTCGACTTATTTTATCAGTAACACCATGAATATATGGAAGGAAAGCTTTTTGTCGTTCAAGTTCGTCCTTCGGGGGTCTAGGGTGAAGATCTCGGGTTTACTGGAGTTTAATAGACTTGTGGATTTGGGAATCGGAAAAATCGTTCTGGGTAAGTGCGGATTTGAGCTTTTCCATTTCATTGGATCTATTGTGGTTATCGGTGAGATTGAAGGACCTATGTATGAGAGAATTCAGAACCGAATTCAATTGTGCTGGGTGATGATGAGACTTGGCATTGAGGTACCGGTTTGTATGGGTTGGTTTGCGGTAGACGGTGTGAGTGAAAGAATTGTTGGACTTCCTGATGAGAACATCCAAGAATGGGAGGGAGTCGTCCTTTTCTATTTCCATAGTGAATTGTATGTTGGGGTGAACATACAATTCTGACACAAACTCAGCATTATTCCAACATCATCTAGAAACAGGCCACAAAATAGATTTCAAAAACACCAAAACCGTTGCCACAGCCAAAACCCTCCAAACCAGAATTACCCGTGAAGCCATTGAAATCGAAAAACGTCCCAACTGTCTCAATAAACGCGACGATTCTCAAAGACTCCCCAATACCTGGAAACCACTTTTGGTCCGACATACTTCTATTCACTCCGACTTGGGAACCAATCCGTTCGAACCTCCCATCGTCCGTCCGATACCTGTTCCTGCCATAACTACTAATGAACCCTTAAATCCCACCAACCTTCTATCCTCGATCTCCAGTGATGATAGCCAGCTAGTGAGACAACTCAGACCTAGACGCAAGGTCACTAAGTCTTGAAAATGGCTCCGAAATGGGAGTCGAAACGTAGACAAGTAAATCTTTCCAGACGCGGATCAACCGGAAGTTCCAGCGAGCACTATATATATATATATATATATATATATATATATATATATATATATATATATATATATATATATAGTCCCCTTATGAAAATAAGATTTGGAAAATTTCGAAAAAGAATGGGGAAACCCGTTCAAATTTACTAATTACACTCATGATAATAATGCTCACTATTTCCGATCATCAAGTTCTCGTTCGAATCTATACTTATATTATGAAGAGGTTCGTTTCTGACTTTGTAGGGGGTAACCTTCGGAAGTTCTAATCCGATCATGAGAATTCTTTTACTAACAGAAAGCTACAGATAAATGAACATAAATAATGTTCACCAAAAATATTGGTATCTATATTAGTTCTGTCCGTGGCTAGCTTCCATATTTGAATCATTTCAAAAGATTTTTTGTCAATCCAGACACATATAAAATGCTTTGTCCTGAATAACTGACTGACGGATCAAAGCACGGCACAAACCGGTGATCGAAGAAAAACTGGGGCGAAGTTTGTCAGAGACAACGTGATGCCCTGGTCCATTCGACTTCAGAGTTTGCATAAAATTTCTTCAACAGAATTGATGGAAGACGTGTTCGTGTTTTATTGAAACTCATCGTGTAACGGAGTAAATAAAAAAGGGGTTTATAACATCTTCTACTTCTATCGAACACTCTTTGGAATGAGCCCAGAAGGCAGAGCCTGTGATGAATCTGATAAAAACTTAGTACTAAGAAGTACACAAAATAATCAACGCTCAACGAAGTAGACACGGGTCGGCTAGTATAATGTGAAGCAGAATAAAAAAAACTGAGACTTAAAATCTTTGAAATCTCTTTTTCGCTCTCAAGTTTCGAACATTATTCAAAAATTAATTATTTCTCAGTCTCAGCACGGGGACTCTGATAAATAGAAACGTATATTTGAATCGAAATGTGACGTCGAAATGACGTCAAATTCGACATCTCGGCAATGTAAGTATCGGACCGAGATGTCGAATTTTACGTCACAATTCGATTCTAATATACGTTTCTATTTATCAGAGTCCCCGTGCAGATCTTCAAACCTCAAGAGCTAAGTAAGGAATGGTAAGTAATTCTGGAAGATCCATATAAGCTCAGAAAACTTTTTAGCAAGAATATTTTTAAGCCTTTTCGGTTTTTTGCAGCTGTTCTCAACTCGAAATCGAGAAACATATTCCAAACGAGTTTTTCAGTATTTCCTTTATCAGTTTCTCCTAGAGATTTTTCGATTTTTCCATAGCTTATATTTCAATGAGAGCTTCAAGGACTACACTTGTTAATTGTATCCTAAGGCTGCAAAACGCCTTTTTGCGTTCCGAGAGAGAAATTATCGCCGAGGCCTCTCCGGCCTAGGCAAGATAATCCCGAGGTCGCTAAAACATTTCGCGGCCATAGTAGTTTTCGTGCAACCGTGAAAATTATATAATTCCAATAAACATTATCGTTTTATTCATGTTGAAACATGGATGCCTCAACACCCATAACTACGAAACAACATAAGATATTTAGTTCCCACGGAGACTTTTGTTCATGACTCGGATAACTTTTATTTCCCATAGTTTCATTGAATTCCATTGAGGGCAACTCTTTGTGGGGTTTATTCTGCAAATTGTTTTCACGTGGAGCTTATTTCGAGGAAAGTATTCGAGAAAAAAACTTCACATGAACATATATGTACTAAGGATCTCAACTTTTGAATCACAGGGTGCTGAAAGTTGAAGACTTTCACTTTCTGATAGACATTTTTATGGCACCTGGGTGGTATTTTCCATTTATATTATAATCAGACCGTTTGAAAATTCTTTGCTATTAAATGAATCATTGTATGACACATGATTGTACATAATCTGTTTTATACCGTGAGTGGGCTAGCGAGATGCAATTTAATGAGTTTTGAATATATAAATTCAAAAATAGTTTTTGAATATAAATCCAGTAGTATATACGCTATCGACAAACAGTACCAAATGATTCGATGCATAGAAAATGTGTACTGATATTACGAAAATAGCTACAGCTACGGTCCCAACATAGTTTTCATTAGAAAAAAAAATATTTTTCTCAGATTGACAGCAAATATTTATTTTACAGACACATCAAACAGCAAAGTATTACTTTTTCTGCCTATACAGCAAAGTGAGGACTTTCCTTACTTTTCCTGCCTAGGCAGCGAAGTAAGGACTTTCCTTACTTATTTATTCAGGAAATGAGA
The DNA here is from genome assembly GCA_032362365.1 of Zygogramma bicolorata. Taxonomy (NCBI): domain Eukaryota; kingdom Metazoa; phylum Arthropoda; class Insecta; order Coleoptera; family Chrysomelidae; genus Zygogramma; species Zygogramma bicolorata. The sequence goes on from JAVJAQ010004579.1 coordinate 509,962, forward strand.
GTTGAAGCTTCTAAATACTCAGAAAAAATGAATGATCTACGATATTGATAAAATATTTCACTTTTCTTTCTGAATGGATTGTCATCTTTGACATTATGTATAAGTTATAAAGAAAATGTGCGATTGAAGCAAGGATATCCCTAAAAAAATTGAGATAACACATTACTAGGAAACGAACTTTTGCTGCCCAAGTAACCAAGATCTATACTTCATACCTATGGGGACATGCGCAGGGAAACTTTCAGCTTTTATAAAATAACGAAGGTCTGACGGTCGGGAGCTCTCAGGCTAAAATAAACGTCACTATAACTTGTTTAATTTATATACCAAGCAATTAGGCAGGGGAGTAGTTGTTCTTCCTTTTTGTGAATCACTTTGTTGTTACTACTTCCATATATTTTTTTTATATTTGGAGAAAATGAAGGCAAAAAATAGTACCTCGTTCTTTCCACAAAAAAGTAGTCGAGTTTGTATATATATATATATATATATATATATATATATATATATATATATATTGAAAAAATTGCCGCAGCACAACTTGTAGATCATTTCCAACTAATGTAAATGATAATTTCCAGTCTGAATTGGATTCTCTGACATTCAGGCCAAGCGTCAGAGCAAAAAAAGTAATGCAATGTAATCAAAGTTAGCGGAACGGGGGGCACCCGCGTCAGCCGCCATCTTGAAAAAACGTTTTATCGAATATCTCGCGAACCGCCCATCCTTCGACAAAAATATTTTTTATAGATGATGATATTTGGCGTCTGTTTTATTTGAAACTTTTTTTATAACGCATAGGTTGTTGGTTATAACGCTCCAAACTTTTTACAATGTGTTTACATCAAAAATGGTGGTGACCAAATTTGTAGAGTATGAAATTCCCTTTAATTTTCAAAAGAATCTTTTCTCCGTAGCATTTATAGTTTAGGAGCTATAACGCTGTAAATGGAGTTGGAATAGTCCGGTCAATCTGGACATTGGAAGCTACCAAAATTCCCATCAGGTTAACACTGAGTAAAATTGTTCAAAGCACAATAAAAACACACCTTTTCAAAATTCCTCATCGTTCCGACCATGTAAAAAAAAGACTCAAGGTCAAGTGTCTGGGCTAATTTTACGATAAAACTTGCCGTTTTGAAGGAAATCGCGAAAAAAACATTTTTTGACATTCGACCTTGAGTCAGATTTGGTTTCGGAAACTCAACGATCGATGGATATTAGTTCTTGTATTTTTTTTATAATTGCAAATTTGAGATATACGAAAAATTGCTAACTAATTGAACGTGTTCCATTCAGAAGGAACTATGCTTGAATTATCGCAGCAACTTATCGGGGTAGATTGAAAAAATCTGCCCTTCTATACTCGTATAGATTTCAATATTAATTCCTATTTTTCAGATTGTGGTAGGTTAAGAACCCAAAAAAGCTACTAAGAAAGAATCCATCCACCACAAAATAATGACATTCAAACAGTAACAATATAAAATGATATAGTATTTATTATTACTAATAATAACAATAACAATTCTTATGGTGTAGCGTGGTGTACTATCGTTTTTGCTACATAGAAAATCTTTTATGATGATACCGTTTTACCCTTGCAAGTAACAATAAATATCGATAAATTATTAGTTGTTCTCTACACAATCTCACACCAAGTTGCATAAATGTTAGGGGAAAAAATTTTCGAATAAAATAAAAAAAAAAATTATGCTCTAACTTCAGTTACCACCAGTTTTGATGTATAATTGAAACACTATGCTTCATACAAAAAACAAAGTTCAAAATGAAAAAAACGGCAAACATCATCACCTATGAAAATGATCCATTTTTGTTATACGATGCGCGGTTCGCAAGATATTCGATAAAACGTGTTTTTCAAGATGGTGGCTGATACGAGCGCCCTCTCGTCACGTCAACTTGGATTTACATTCAGTAAACACCTCTGAACATAAAAAAAAATGTTCTGTAGAACATTACAAAAAAAGAACCCGGCGCCTGGCCTAATTCACACGTTATTGAGAATTATTAAATCGACGAAACCCATTTTGAATCCGCTTTCGAATTCAGTTCCCGATCGGGTGAGCAGCCTCTCACCGGCGGACATCGGGTGCTCCATGGACAGCCCCGTTCCGGACCAGCAGGACGCGCACAGCTCCGAAGAAGAGCTGGAGGTGATCAACAGCAACCGCAGAATCGAATCTCCGCCCAGACCTCTGAGGACGGCGTCTGTTTGTTTGGCGGAAAAACGAAAATGGTCGCAGGTGGGGGAAGCACAGAGCAGAAGGTATGCAATAATAGTAAATGTTGATATTTTCCATAACATGCATATATATACGAAATATCTGATTTCACGTTTATTAAAAAAACGCTTGTACACGTAATTACATTAGTCAAAGGGGAGGTTTTTTGATACAATTTTTATCACCGCAACTTAAACCCTCTTGGAAGGATGGGACCTACCCTTACTTCACCTCTTTCAGAAGGACTCTTAATACTCTTTCAAATAATATCATCTGTGAAATTCAGTCAGATAGTTTCTGATATAAATATTTATTTGTGTAAGTTTTTTTGATCTAGTTATCACTAATGAAATACTAACGATGAAATGTAATACAAAACGTATGTAACTGCATTGATCAAGGGGGAGGTTGTTTGATACGATTTTTATCACTGCATCTTAAACCCTCTAGGAACGGTGGTACCTACTCTTACTCAACCTCTTTCAAAAGGACTCTAAATTATTTCTCTTTCAAATGACATATGGAACAAAATTACTGCCATCAGCGCCTTCGGCAGTTGTTTACCCTGAGCTTCCAAATTTTGCCAGGAAAGGCGGCTGTGAAATTTCCAAATTTATTTCTTTTTTCAGTGGTTACAATTATTTATTCAATTCCGTCACCGTTGGGAAAGACACGATTTTTCGAAAGTAATAAAACAAGACCTTAAAATCCGATCGAAATTATTCGCATCAAATCCCCACAATTGCGGAAAGTGGTACTTTTCCACATATATGGCAGTCAAGACGCTGAATTGTAAATTAATGACGGTCGTCGGTGGGAGTAGAAAAAGGCAATTTCTACTTCGCCGGAAAAAAAATATGACAAATGTTTTATTATCAAAAATGTCATAGCAACAAAGCGTTCTCAACTCGATGACGACGACGACGCAACATTCACTTGATGAATGCGAAAATAAATTAATAAACAAGAAAAAAATCAACCAATTTAAAAAAAAACGAATCTAATAAATCCAAGAAAAACTATTAAAAAATGAATGAATAAATAAAATGAATAATACAGAGTTAACTGAGAATTTTCAAGTCCAGATTACTGAAAAAAAAATTACAGAAAACGATAAAATGTTGGAACCGTTTATTGTTAAATATTTGTTTATGTCATATTAGTTTCAAATTTTACCGATGACAGTATTGTTGTTGAGGCCAAACTGAGATTTCGATTTTCTTCGAATTTTTTTCATTATAGACGTAATAACGAACTAGTATGTCATGAACGTTTGTATATAACACAAATATCAATGAATGTATATGACCTTGGGGCTCAGGGCATAAGCATCCAGTTATACCCTTGGTACATGGATAAATACTCCGTTAAGGTGATCAGAAATACTTTTTGTGATTTTTACGAGACGGTGAATAACCATAAAAAGTGTTTTTTAATCACGGTATTTTCATCAAGTTTCGGCCAATTCAATCTGCAACTACTTCGTTTCCTTGCTGATTCAACTTATTTCCTAATCTAATTACATTTTGAAAAAATACTTTTCATTCTTGTATCCCTCAGTCTTTATAAGTACTCTTTCTTTTCTTGGATTCGTTTGGTTTTCGTGGAATTTTTCGCATTTTTTATTGTATATTTGTTTTGATATTTATTGGTTTCTGTCTCTTATCACTTCCTGATCCATTCTTTCGGTGCTCCCATCAATATTTCTTCAAACTTTTAACACAATTTCTCCTATTCCATCAAATAAACGATTTAGATTTGTTTGATACCATTTTTCAAACTCGTTTTATTTTATTTGGATCTATTCAATCTATTATATGAGATTTCACAGAAGTTATTCAGTTGAGGCCACAGATTACAGAAACAAGTTTAGATAGGCAACAGCATAGTCGTGAAAACCAAAAAACTATTGAACATAATTGGATGGATTAGAGGAAACTGTAGAAACTACAATTGCAGAAGACGAACTGATGACGGATTTTCCATACTCCAATCGTTCGATACAATCCAGACAGTAATGAAATTTTATATCGTCACCATTTACAACACATCTCCTCTGCGAGAAACAGTTTTCTTCAGAATACACGAATGGCATTGTCTTGTAGTTTTTTTGGTCTGCTTGATCTGGAATAAGCTTCCAAATTTCACGCGGAAAGCCGGCTTTTATATTTCTAAATTTATTTCTGTTTTGTGGTCATGGCAATGGAATATCGAACGACACAACGGAAAACATTGTCAGAACACGCGTCGATTTTTTTTATATTTCGAATGTCACTTTTTCTGTCTGTGCAGATACTCTCCGGAAAACGAAGAAAACATGTCGCACTACGGTAACCTCAGCCCACCGTCGTCTTGTTCGCCAATCTCGAAATGTTGCGCCGAAGATGGAGTTCATATCGAGCATTCCGGTTCATCAGATGACGAGGTAATAGAAATAAGTGTTGCGATAATACCACTTGTGTGGCGTTCGGCGAGATATAGTCTACCCGTATACAGGGTGTCCCAACGAAAACCGACCCAAATATATGAAAATAGCTAATATCCCCGAAACACGTTGATTGAAAGAGCTATATTCGTTTTTTCGGCTCAAACACTCCCTCACGAACCCCCTGAAAAAATGATAGTGATAATAATAGCTCATCCAACAGTTTCTCTTTTTTTTTTTTTTTTTTTTTTTTTACCAAGATTATTTGGTTGAAATAAAGTCATTAGTCAGCTTACCAAGCGACGCGACGGTGTAATCGTGGCCATTGCTTACTTGCTGAAAACATTCACATCGAGGTCATTACTTAACTATTATTTTAAAAGGTATGTGTCACTCGAGGTAAAAGACTTAAGTATGCTTGGTTGCTAGACCAAACTTATACTTTTAATTTATCTTTTACTTTTACTCTTAGGAAAGTTCTCACAATGCTTATTAATGGAAGCGTTCACATACGACACTTTTACTTTAATATTTTGTGTATGAACTCCATTTATCGGCATTGGTGAGAACTTTCTTAGAGTAAAAGTAAAATAGGTATGAAGTAAAACAGAAATGTGTGGTCTATGAACCAAGCATTAGAGACAATTGCTCCGCTTTGCTTTAATTGTGGTTTATCTTAGCTATGCTTTATTCATTGTCATTCCCAATGTCCCTTCAGCACCGAACAGCAGGTGTGATAGTATAAAATTCTCGTACGAAGTATAATAAGAAAAGCAGTTGCCATTTTTAGATGTATTGATCATAAGGAACGAGCAGAATGAAATAGAATTTGACATTTATAGGAAAGATACGAACACGTTCTGGTATATCCCTAACGACTCGAATCATTGTCCACAACATAAAATGGCAGCACTTCAATTTCTTGGCTTTTCCTCTAAAGAAATAAGTATAAATAACTATACGACAATGAAAAGAGAGTGATTAGGTACGAAGCTGAAGTAAACGGTTTCAACCCAGATATAGTTGATAAGATAATTAGAAAATGTGATCTTAGGAAAACACTTCGTGAATCTTCGACTTTTCGAAAAGATGAAACCCAGAAAAAAGTTTATAGTAATCCCATATGAACCTCAATACACTAAATAAGAAAGTTGCATATGAAACTTCTTATGAATTACTACAGCTCCTTGGTAATACGAAAGATAAATTAGAAAACACGATATCAATTTTCAAGACGGCAACAAGAAATACATTGGCCAGAGCCGGCGAGCTATTAAAATCAGTTCCAAAGAGCACTTTGCACACATGAGATACGGAAAGGTAGAAAACTTCAGTGTCGCCAACTACAGACTACTCGATGCATGCGAGAGTCTAGAAATAGCAAAATGTAAAACTAGCATAAATGGTGACAAAGTACCGATGCCTTTCAGCCCGCTTTGTGGTTTATTATCAAGAAATTGACTAAAAAAATCAGTAGTAGGTAACAGATGAAGTCCATATCGGACCAAAAATCTATGCAAGTAGTGACTGCACTAGCTGCAAATTATAAAGTATATAAGCAGTTGACTCTAGTATTTAGATTTAGTATCAATTTTCTTCTCCTGAAGATGCGTCGAGTGCAGAAAATATCAGTTTGGTGTTAGGGTAATTGATCTCTGTTCCTCAGCAATTAAGCCTAGCTTAGTTGAACCTTCATTGAGTAGGAGCGGTGTTGGAATTTCTATAGTATAAAATCTGACTATTAATTATTATTATTATATTATTATTATCTTGACATGTGGAGATACTGATACTACGTTTCTAGAAAATAAATGAAAGTAGACACACCCCGTTCAATTAAAACAGTAGATTAGTTCTGGTTTTCCAAAACCTGAAAGTGGAATGAGCTTGTGATGGGAAAACTGTCAAAATACAATCTATATCAGGCGTTACCAAAGAGCAAGCCAGTTGTTCATATCCTGGATTATTTCAATCTTGGATCAATTCATTTGTACTTCTTTATTCAATCGAGTATTGTGGATTATTGTGAACTGAACCAGATTATATGGTAATTTGTTTAACTAGTACAAAAAATATTATTTTTCTGAAAAAGTTAGAGAGGTGCAATCTCAGGAGTCTAGAAAATGCGTTTTTTGTACCAGTTGTATTTTTTCTCCAACCGCTAATTCCGAGATTTATTGAAAAATTAATTCGACACTAAAAAAGGTAGGTTTAAATTGTATACTACCATTATTCGCCGATTCTCTGATATTAGGAGGTGTACAATCGATTTCAGTTATTTAGTAAATATTCTGAATCTTCTGCTACAACACTTCAAGTTGTTATTTCCAATCGAAATTTTCATCATTCAAATTCTTCTGAAATATTATCGGCTTGGCTTACCTTACGTTCACGAGATATTAACGTATAGATAAATCGAGTTCAATTCAATAGAAATAATTTTAAGATAGTGTGCATGAAGTGATTTTTGATATATCAAATTAATATGTGACTTCTAGGAAAGAGTCATTACAGGTAGCAAGATATTTTTCTTCGGTGGTTAAATGGTTGATTATTTTTTTTCTATTAGGTCGAATTCTCGACATTTCTATACAATAACCATGGCAACCAAGCAATACCCTGAAGTAGCCTACTTTTCTTTACAAAATAAGTGAAAATAAGAAGGTAACCGGCCCTCAATTTGCTAGAACCCTGCAATAATTTGAGGCCTATAAGGTGAAAACGCTTTCCTGACTGGGTTAGATAGGCATTTCGTATGTGTTTGGGTTGTGTCGGCATAGAGAGGGTTTAACTTAACTAATGTCACTCAAGCATTTTACGACATTGATGAGGTGTTTCAATTCTTGGGCACCGTCTGAAATAGAACCTCACGATTAATTTGGAGATTTCAGTTTTCAATTGATGGTCAATGTATTTTTTGTACCTTTGATTATGTCTGTAAGTTTCCCTACGCCTAGAAGCGATCTTACTTTTACGACATTGATGACGTGTTTCAATATTCTTGGGCACTGTCTGAAATAGAGCCTCGCGATCAATTTGAAGATTTCAGTTTTCAATTGATGGTCAATGTATTTTTTGTACCTTTGATTATGTCTGTAAGTTTCCCAACGCCTAGCAGCGATTTTACTTTTACGACATTGATGACGTGTTTCAATATTCTTGAACACTGTCTGAAATAGAGCCTCACGATTAATTTGATGATTTCAGTTTTCAATTGATGGTATTTTTTGTACCTTTGATTATGTCTGTAAGTTTCCCAACGCCTAGCAGCGATTTTACTTTTACGACATTGATGACGTGTTTCAATATTCTTGAACACTGTATGAAATAGAGCCTCACGATGAATTTGAAGATTTCAGTTTTCAATTAATGGTCAATATATATTTTGTACTTTTGATAGTGTCTATAAGTTTCCCGACGCCTAGCAGCGATTTTACTTTTACGACATTGATGACGTGTTTCAATATTCTTCGGCACCGTCTGAAATAGAACCTCACGATTAATTTGAAGACTTCAGTTTTCAATTAGTGGTCAATGTATATTTTGTACCTTCGATTATGTCTGTAAGTTTCCCAACGCCTAGCATCGATTTTACTTTTACGACATTGATGACGTGTTTCAATATTCTTGGGCACTGTCTGAAATAGAGCCTTACGATGAACTTGATGATTTCAGTTTTCAATTAATGGTCAATGTATATTTTGTACTTTCGATTATGTCTGTAAGTTTCCCAACGCCTAGCAGCGATTTTACTTTCACGACATTGATGACGTGTTTCAATATTCTTGAACACTGTCTGAAATAGAGCCTTACGATGAATTTGAAGATTTCAGTTTTCAATTAATGAGTCAATGTATATTTTGTACTTTTGATTATGTCTGTAAGTTTCCCAACTCCTAGCAGCGATTTTACTTTTACGACATTGATGACGTGTTTCAATATTCTTGGGCACTGTATGAAATTGAAGATTTCAGTTTTCAATTAATGATCAAGGTATATTTTGTACTATCGATTGTGTCTGTACGTTTCCCATAGTCTAGTGATTTTTCTTGGTGAAATATTTGCTTTTTAATCTGACGTAAATGAGCAATTTTGTTGCATGATTTACAGTGAAGAAATTCTACGGGAATTCCAAGGAATTATTAGAGTATTTGACAAGAAAGATTTATCAAAAAATTATAACTTTCGCGCATGCATGACCCACTTGTTGAAAACCAGTCCTTCCCCCTTCTTTTTTTAACTATTTTTATCGATTTAGGTCCATCATCTGCTGAATCCCCGCGCAACCCCCGTGCAGTTCAGCACCTCTCCGCCACTGGAAGCAGTCAAGCCAGAAAGGAGATCTGTTCTAGACAAAGGACTGTCGATGAGCCCCCCTTCGAAAATGCTTCACTACGAGATGTCCCCGAGGAAGCGAACCAAGCACATGAGGCATGCACACATTCAAAGGCCATACTTGGATTTCGAAAAAATGCAACAAGTGAGTTATAGACTTTTGAATCGAGGAAGTATATTACATACCGAGGCGGAAAGTGAATCATTTATCTCAAGAAAAAATAGTCCAAGAGAGAATACGTCTACAATGACTTGCCTATCAAAATGAGGTCCAGACTATATACAGTGAGATTCAAAAATTTCCACCACATGGTAAACTTTTTTATCATCGATTTGTCAGAAAATTCTATTCCTCATAAAAATTGGTGTGTTGCAGAATACTGGCATATGAGTTGACAAAATTCTGAATTTCCGAACAGTGTACAGGGGAGAACAGAAAATAGGAATTTTGGTCAGGTGTAAACCACATCTCATTTTTGACATAATCAAAAAGTTCATTCAAAGGAGTTGTTTAGAAACTTAATCAATATTCAAATTTGGAATCACATCTAGGGTAGTTTACTTTTGATCGAAATTTTATTTTTATTTCTCCCTTGCACACAGAAATTCGAAATTATGACAACTCATTTGCAAGTATTTTGCAACACACCAATTTATATGAGGTATAAAATTTTTTGACGAATCGATAATGAAAAAGTTTTCCATATGGTGGAAATTTTTGAATCTCCTTGTATATAGTCTGGACCACATTTTGATAGTCAAGCCATCATAGGCGTGTTCGTCTATTTATGAAACCCTATAAAAAGTATGTTTCACCGGTAAACAGATGGGTGAAGGTGGACCTTTATACCGTCTCTTGGACTCAAAATATAGCTTACCGAGGCTGAAAAGCCAAGGTAAGCTATTTCTCGAGAGAGAAATTTCATCTTTTGCCGAGGTTTGTATACTGTTTTATCCACGATCATTCGAAATAATTTTATAAAAGTAAACAAGAAATGAATATTCCAACATTTCTTGTGTTTGGAGTAGGTATTGCACATGAATGAATTTCATGACGCTTTCACAAATTTGAATACTGTCATTCTTTCATTCTTTGTAAATGTCGTTTGCTTGGGTAGAGGTTAAGCTTCTTCAGCTTCAATGAATACATTCGCCATTCATATCTCATAAATGACCGCTGTTTCTCGAGGATTGGTGCAAACAGCAACATTTGGATTACTAACACCTCGTTTCGACGATGCAATTTTGTCGCTGCAACTTCTCGCGGCGACTTGTCGCTGCGAGATATGTCATGTAGCTGTCAGTTTGCATTGCCAATATTAAAATATAGCACTGAATGTTACCAAGATGAACGTCTACATTATCACAACTGATATATAATTTAATTCATTTCTTATAATTGACATTGTGATTCAATCACCTTATTACTCAACTTGATTCCTTAAGTCTCGAAAAATTATTGAAATGTTCAAAATCAATATTCTTCACAATGATGCCACCACATATTTGTGGTTTGCGGCAACGAATTCACCATAGAAATAACTAAGTCGCTGCAACTTATCGCACCAAAAAAGATTCATGCAACTCGAAAAACTTCCACGAACACATGCAATATTCTGGAGTTGCAGCGACAAACTTGCATCGTCGAAACAGGCTATTACTGAAATATTAACGGCATTTTCACAAATGAAAATCAACTGGCTTGAGCGACGAGAGCGCTGAATTCTGTATTTGAGGAAATGGCTAACCAAATGGTAACGTGACATTTTTTGAAACATGTGGAGATTTGTTGTTTTCAAGGAAGAAACTGAGTAGCTTTATCTTTTCTGTCGGTTCGGTACTCAGAAAATGTGTAATAACTGTGAAATCATGTTGGGGATAGCTTGTTTTGTATAACTACGTTACTGTGTTCACGTTAGTGGGGATATAGGCACTCCGTAAATTCCGATGGGCAGAATGACATTTCGAATAAAAGAAGGAGTAGTCGGAAAAGTGCCAAGAGGTCGGCAAAGTGTTTTACTGACCTGATTATCTAATCGAAAAGTTCATGCATGCTCTCGACGGCGGGTGGTAGAAAAAATGAATTTTTGTGAACTTTTTTCATTTTTCAATGGCGTGCATGTAACAACCAATGTTTTTTTGTAAATGACATCGAGGTTATTGTATCGGAATGTTTTTCTATTCCTAGTCAGAACTGACAACGCAAAAACTAGAATGGATAATTATCTTTAAAAAAATGTATTAAGAAGTTCATGTTACAGAAATAGCTATTTTTATTAATGATATCAACATGAAATCTGACCTTTAGAGCTCCAGAATGGAGCGATCATATATCTATCTATAATACCCAATACCCACCATTACTGTCACCAACCAAATATATATTTGATTCCAAACATTTGAACATAAAATCACAAAAAAAGAGGGTGTGAAATTTGAATACAATCTATTCTCATTCAGAAAAACCATGCAAAAACGAACTAAACATACTGCAATAGGCCAATTTGATAATTTTATTATCAATGACATGGAGAATCTTTCCAAAAAGTTTTCTCTCAGGAATTAGCATCATGATATATTTATTAATATATAACGATCGATAAAAATTTCATGTGATGATTAATTTCTTACGTTGATTTCATTTTCTGAGGATCGTTTTTTATGCGATACTGAAAAAATAATGAACCATGATTTAATTCTACGGACCCTACCTACTTATTTTATGAAAATTCGGCAGCAATGATCTTATCATTTTTGACTTAGTTTACGTGTTGAATCTGACATGTTATGAAAGAGATGGGTTGTGGAAAAGACTATAAAATTATAAGGCATTAGGTACAGGGACAATATACTTTGCCACAAATTATTGGTGAGTGATTTATTTTATCAATTTTCTCATTTTACTTAGTTACATAACAAACCTGGTTTGTAGGTATTATGTGATAATTTGTACTATATATTTCAAATAAACGTGCCTCTCTCATAACTAGTGATATGTCTTTTTCAGTGCCCAAATATGAGATTTAACTTTTCTTAATTGTCAGTATTACACGTAATGACATCATTTGTGACATACACGTAGAAATGAAACGTTTTTCCTTTGGATATTGTTTGTTAGACCATCTTTCGAAACTGTTATATAGGAATCTCTCTTAATGCTTAATAGCAAGCTGCATAAACTGTAATGTAAATCAGAATGGAAAAAGGAATTGAAAAATACATAAATATAAAACGAGTTTCATTTGGAATAAGAAAGTTGTTGCCAATTTCCGGTGTAACCCGGATCGAAGGTAAACTTAAAATATTTCAATGTCTCTTGTCCTAAATTTCAAGGTGCTGTAATTTTTGGAAATCTTAATATAATTCGTCAAGAAGGATTTCCTCGGTTGATTGTCGATTCCTATTTTCATTGCATGAAAAATTATATTTTTCCGTGTCCGATTCAATAACTAAATGAACATCGATTCACATATCCTCGACCTTCACCTTCAAATCATCCGAGCTGACCATGATGAGGACATCACAAATGTATAAATATTTACTTGGCTCGTACTGACGAAAACGTTCGTTTGCATAACGTAGGCGTTAGGTTTGAACTGATGATTGTCAGGGCCGGGGCCGGTATAGTCCAATCAAATAAACTTTTTTCGTAAAATTTTCGCCTACCCGAAAAGTAGCTGTGGATTCCGGCAGGAACAGGTGTCCTTATTATCCCCTGAAGTTTTTTTTTGTTATTTGCTCATAGAATGAAAACTATTGGTCGGATCGAAAAAAAGAATTGAAAGTTGTAGATAATTGAAAAATCTATCGATTAGCGTTGGCCCGATGTCAATATTCTGATTGTTTGCCTAATTATTGCGCTAGGAAATTCAAAAAAGGCGGTTTTTTACACTATTGTATTGAAAATGGTTGAAATGCATTTGGGGTTGCAACTGTGAATTTGGGAGGTTTTCAACTAGTAAAAACTAGTTTCAATTTGGTTGAAAAACAATTGATAGGTTAGCAACAACCTGATTTGTTATTGAAAAAAGTGTCCCACTAGATTGTTATTTCTTGCCCTACAAATAAACGTAGAGCAATGAACGAAACGGTCTTGGATAGTCAAAGAGTTGAACAACAAACTATCATTCTTGGAAAATCGATTTTTGCAATGTGATACCTTAAAAAATGCGGAGTCAAAAAACGTTATTCAAACTAAAAAACAATGAGGAAAAAATGGTCGTATCAAAATGCGACAAAATGTATTGGAAAGCTGCGATTTTTCTACGAATTTTGCCAACCTGACTTTTGTTCCAAGATAATTACGAGCCGAGATAACACTTTTTTTATTTAATTCCCCCTCCCTTTGTTTATTTATATGAAGCAACGAGACTGCACAGAGCAAGACTCATATTTTCCATAGAAATCAGCAGAATTCGTTTTCCACAATTATTTGTCATATTTATTGATGGGAGCAGTAGAGGTTCTTTTGGGACCGTTCAATGTGCCGGGGAAGCCGGAGAGAGCGACTCAGCGCTAGGCGGCCGTCGCGTCGGCGTGAAATAAACTGTTCAAGAACCCAAAATGACGATTTTCGCTAACAATTGTTGCTAAACGCACGGACAGAATGTGGCGCAAACTTTAGGGGATAATAAGGACACCTGTGTCTGTCGGAATCCACAGCTACTTTTCGGGTAGGCGAAAATCGTCATTTTGGGCTCTTGAACAGTTTATTTGATTGGATTAGTAATGACGGAGACGTAGACGATTCAAATTTAACTGGTTATCGCATGGAAGTGGTGATTCGGCCGGTATGATAATTTGGATAATTTGTAGGGACTCCAACTTATACTTGTAGAAATTTGGGCTTTGGCTTGCTTGATTTGTGAGAAAAAGGTTGCGAATTGCACTGCCAAATGCCCTTTATGCTCTTTAATGAAATACATTATTTCATTGATTCTTAAAATGCCAACATGGTAAGCGAAACGCGTATGGAGTGCTAATTAATATAGCTTGGTCTTGAGGTAATTGATCTTTGTTGAGAGTTGTCTGGGAAATTTCATATTTGTCCTTGTCAAACACTCTTGCCATTCCACCCAATAAGGAGAGGACCTGCCTTCCTATTGTCAGGGAGTGACCCTGCCTGAAAAACAATCCTTCAATAATCCGTATTTGATATATGTCCCTTTTCTCATTTGCCATGAAAAAGGATTCAACAATAATTAGTAGACCATCTTGTGATTATGGTGTAATACCCCAGACTTATCGCTAATGAAATGAGTTCTACTCTTCGATATTTTTCTCCGTGAAACTGGGGGCTTATCACCTTCCATGAATACAAAACAATCTCAAATAAATACTTGTATGATGGATTTCTGATTTTCAGTGAGATATCTGAAGTTTCGAACTATAGAGTTTTGGCGAATGGAAAAGTTTGGGCAAAACCTTTCTGATTTGATTTTTCTAGAGAGTACGGTAATGTGGTATTGTATTTTTAACATATACATCCTCAATAGTCATTGCACTGATCAATTCCCCTAGTTGAAAATCGGATAAAAAATCAAAATGAGACAGAAAATGCAGATTCTTTTCACAAAACAAAATAGGTGAACTAACTCGAGAGCGTTCAGAGTTTTTCATTTTAGAAAATTTCCATTACTTGATCTGGGCATTAGTTGCAACAAAAATTGTCAAAGTTCCAAGAACATTGCCAAATTTGTGTTCATCCACAAAAATACATACCCAATAATCAAATGCTAATGAAAAAAGTCAGATGTAATACAATACAAGCTCTGACAACAATAAGTCGTACCATGAAAAAATATTCCATGAAAAAACCTGTAGACATATGTCTTAAAACGCATAATAGCTAGAACGTTGAAATCGTTTTTGTATCAATTGTTCAGAAGATATTCGGCCGATTATTATGATCAAACTTGATACATTTGATAGAAGTAATAAAACCTCCCCTTCAGAGAGTTGCATCGTTGTTAACCACTAGTTTTGTTTCAAGTTAGACATCAGTTCGAACACTTGAGTTGATAAATTTCTGGTCTCGTGATTTTTTCTCGTATCGTGCTTAGTTTTCGAGGTGAAAAATGAAAAATTATTCTATGAGCCTTTGAGTCATGGAACAATAACCTTAAAATGTCTTAACTGTTCCAAAATTTCATGGTAATCTCATGATATTGAAAGTGAAGCTGCCAATTGTCCGCTTCATTTGATTAAAAAGTAAAATAACTGAGTTGATATAAATGCGATCCCAAAGGAATGCTGAAATGTAATGTCCACTTGGTATCACTGATAGATGTCTTATTCTGTTCCACTTTGGGATCATCTATGCGATATCTTTTATTAGCACTCCCTATAAGTGCTCACATTAGCACTCCCTAAAAGTGGAGTTGAAT
Organism: Zygogramma bicolorata; assembly: GCA_032362365.1. NCBI lineage: Eukaryota > Metazoa > Arthropoda > Insecta > Coleoptera > Chrysomelidae > Zygogramma > Zygogramma bicolorata. The sequence goes on from JAVJAQ010004579.1 coordinate 525,354, forward strand.
ATTACTGCACAATTTTGTTCTCTATGTGAAGTTATTGAAGTTTTTGGGAACTAAATTATTATATAGGATATTGCGACCAGATCTTTCATGAAATCGCAATTTATTCTGCCTACGCTCTTTTGGGCATTAATCTCGGAGATTCATCAAGTCGAGTAGTTTGATATTTTACTAAACTACTTGAGTTGAGTTACAGCCTCTCAAAACAATTATAAAATGTCAAAACTGTCAAATTATTTTAGTAAAGTTATAAAAAACTACAAACTGATGTCCTGATGTTTTCTCGAGTGTTTTCTATCTGTCTATGAGTGAAGTATTTCACACAAACTACTCTACTCTCTACTTTTTTAAAGTGTTTAGTGGTTGTTGTTTGTGTTTCATTTGTTTTGGTAGATAAATTAGATTAGACATTTTTTCTTTGCATCAAGATATCAAAGAAAGCGGTCTAAATGTCTTGATCATTTTCTGTGTTGTTTTCTCATTTTATTATTTTTTTTTGTACTTCACCACTAGTCCTCCGCTTTGAACATCAAAGAAGATTGCTATTCGAAAATATCTGTTCCTTTTTTGTGTCATTTTTCACATTCGAATGTTTTAGTTGTCCTAGTAGAGTTTGTGATAATTTTGGTTCAATATTCTTCTTTCGTTACTTCTGCTATATTTTTTTTATAAACATGGAACTTTCACAGCCAGAATTATCTTTTTCAACAATAACTTTCATAAATAGTGGTATATCATTCAACGAGCGTATAATGATGGCTTTTATTCACGAGGTGGGGTTTAACCTGAATCACCGAGAGAATAAGAGCCTTTTATAGTCGAGTAGAATACTATATACTTTGTCTACGACTATTGTATAAAGCATACTTTTTAAAAGCAATATTGGAAAGAAAATCGTTATAGGTACTCCATAAAAATCAAAATTTACATCGGTATGTTGGGATACCCAAGAAATATCATTGATATAAAACAAAGCAACAAAAATTAAAAAAATATTCATAATGCATGTGTTTCTTCAAGAATAACGATATCCATTATTCACTAGTGATTAATGGATATCGGAATTCTTGAAGAAACACATGCATTATGAATATTTTATACCATAAAGAAGTGTTTTTCGCCTTCCTCTATCCAAAGTTTTCATTTCCTGGCCTCATTGAAGGGAGCAAAGTTGTACTTTTCCTCCCTAGGAAGGAAAAATAAAAGTGACGTTTGTTTAGTCATCAATGAAATAGATTTATAGGTTAACAGTTGGTTCTTTCTGATCTAGATTGAATATACATTTCAAACTTTCCTTTTTTAAAGTTGAGAAGTGGCTTTTTATTTGATTTATTGGTATTACCGCCTACCTCTATCCAAAGAATACATTTCCTGGCCTCATTGTAGAGAGCAAAGTAAAAGTGACGGTTGGTACCTACGTCATCAATGAAGTAACTTCATTGGCGACCTAAACCATATTCTAGTATAAAAGTATGAATTCATTTATAAAAATCCCTGTATTTCTTTAAATGGTAGAAATCAGTAAAGCAGCAATTTTTTTCATTTTCGTAAAGTGAATGAATGTTAAGAAAATAAAAACGTCAAATCTATAATCCCGCAACTATTTCATAGCTCTCTCCATACCATAGAGTGTAAATGCTGACGGTAAAGTTCGTTCCAATAGCTGTTGGTTCCAATCCGGCGCCGAGAACTTTTTTTTATCTTTTTCTTTCAAGTTTCTGTTTTTAAACCCGATTATGGAAATTTCAGAAGCGTTATACTGTACCTACTTCTTAGTTTCAGTTCTTCAATAAATTTTGTTAGTTTCATAAATATGTTTTTTGAGACTTATTATTCGAGGGAGGCGGAAAAATCATATGTATAACATGGAAGTGAAGTGCCTTTTTCTCCCTTGAATGATCACTGCCCTCCGCTACGCGTCGGGCAGTAAACTTCATCCTCGGGAGGAAAAGTAACACTTTGCTCTCTTGTTATACAAATAGCTATTTTCGCAACGTTCATTCTCATTATTTTCATCATTCATAAAACTGCTGAAAATCAAGTAGCTTTATAGAAAGTACTTGATTGTTCAAGTACTTGGTAAATGAATACTCGACATTTGAAAGAACTACTCAACTTAAACTAGGCTTGATTTTAAGTCGAGTGAAGTAGCTTGAATATCAAGTCAAATCTCTGATTGAACTGAATGGAATTTGCCGTTACTTGATAATCTCTGATTAATCTTTTCGTCATCGTTTCAGCTTAAGACCAGATCGGTGACAGCTTGGAGGCACACCGGGGACCACACGGGCGAGCTGTCAGTTTTCTGTTGGTGAGACGAGCTAAGAGGGCGATCCCCGTCGCCCTGTCACTTGTCCAAATCGTCTCTGTCGGGCAGTTTACCGTCTCTGAGGTCCGACCAGCCATCCTCGTCGGCGGATCCATTTGGATCCGACCAAAATTCTTAGGACGATCGCAGTGAACGGATACGGTGGTAGTTTTACAAATAATCGCCTCGACTTCGAGCAGATCGACCTTTCGTCAAATCTCTTTGACAGACCATATATAGTTTTTATATGTATATAGATGCTTCGTGAATTCGGAACCAATGCAATGGCGGATTCTATGATTTAGCGGCCGGTAATGACGGTACCAAAAATAGAAATTTATATTTCTCTATCTTATTACCAAATAAATATACCAATTACCAAAACTGTCAGACTCGATGGTGTGCAGTGAGTTCGTGCTATAGACCGGGTTACAGTGGCAAAGTTTTTGGATCAATTTTCTAGTCTGTCTTCGAGAGAGGAAGACTTGAAACTGAAGCAAATCGTAACCTGCATAAAAGTCACAAGATGCGGGGTACCTACTTGCAAAACCTATAATTTGCATAATTTGCGATTGTTGAAACACACTGTATACCTCCGAAAAGGATGCCTCGCGATAAAATAAATCACGTTGTGATCATCGGCTTACCATGGAATTTGGATTTTATTACATTCCTGCAAGTTATAAGTCAATTTCAAACATTATGCCTCTAGGATTTCTGTAATTTGAGCGATGTTTTTGTGTAGAAAGTCATCGGTAATACTTCGGTCTTTATGAGCACTATTTTTTTTTAAACATTTTTTCCTGGAACTTACGAAGTTCGGTCTCCTTTACAAAAAATACTTATGACATTTTCGGCGGTCTCGATTTTTTTCGGAGATACAGGTCCATTTTGTGGTGAAACTTCACAATTTTTCTCATCAAATTTCTGTTGTTTGAACACATTAAAATTGCCCTTTTTATCAAAACATCACACAAGTCCTTATTCACTCGTTTTCAACATTTTCAAGCAGACAAACCATAACTGTTGTGAATAACTTTTTTTTTTGAACGTCAAGATTTTGTTGGTATGTCAAAACTCAATACTGATTAATTTGCGATGTTACCGGCGTTGCCTCCGTCATTGTTATTGTTGAAAACTGAACATATTCACGTTTACTTTTGAAGAAGGGTAAATTATTTGAAACAATAACGGTTTTGTCTGCTCAAAAATGTTATAAACAAGTGAATAAGGATTTGTGTGATGTTTTGATAAAAAAGAGGACGAATTTTGTGTTCAATCAACAGACATTTTAGGTGAAAAATTGTGAAGTTTTACTACAAAATGGAACTGTAAAATATACGAGACCGCCGAAAATGTGATAAGGATTTTTTGTAGAGGAGACCGAATAACCTAAGTTCAACAATTTGTTTTTTTCAAAAAAGGTTGCTTATAGCACCCGCAGTATCACCAAGTCATCCATCAAATTATTGTTGGACATATCAAACCCATATTCTGGATTTTACATAGAGCAGCCCGCAGACCGTATTTTTTAGGGATTGAGCTTTGCTTCAGTTTGAAGCATCTCCTGTATCAGCAGCAGACTGTAGAAAATTGGTTCAAAAAATATGTCGCAGCTGCCTGATCTATTAATGTTCCAGAATGTAACTGAACGCGGTCCAATAAATCTGGATATGCGTGACAGTGTCCCTTTATTGGTCCGCATGGACGTAGAAACGGTAAAAAATGGATTTACATTGATGTCAGTGACTGATCAAATTATGGCTATATTTCGTGGACGTGTAAAGGACTCTTGAAGGAAATCCATGTTACACTCATAATATGTCTATATGAACATCGACCTAAAACGGAAGTTTAGTGAATGTCCTTTTCTGATCATTATATGGATATCCTACACTGGACAAAGGAAGGACTTTCGTCGAATATCGTTGGTCGACCATATTATAGTCATAAACTGAACACTAGCGCCATATTTCTGTTGTTCTTTGATTTGTTTTGGTACGCACCATTTCTATGCTGAAAAGAAATGATTTGCCGAAAGTTGTGCTCATAGAGCTCGCAGCTCGCCTTTTAATCTGAACTTTTTTTCCATAGATCCAGTTAATTTTCTGTTCATGTCAATAATAGGTTCAGTTTATGGCCATATCAACTTCTGACGTTCAGAAGGTCTGAGAGAAGTTTATTTCGTGTCCATTTTTCTACCTTAATAAGTCCCTAAAAGGTGTAATACATGGATGTCCATTGGGCATCCAATTAAATGGCCTATAGATATCCATGGAATGTCTATTGGATTCCAAAGAAGGACGTCCAATGGATATCCTTGAGGTAGACTCAGAATGGATATCCTTGTGTTCACTGGGGGAAAAAAACAACAATAAACGCACAAACTAAATATTCGTTTATCACACCTAGTTTCGAAACATAAATGCTACGTATTTTGAGCCGTTGAACATGAATCTATATTCAGAACGAAGCACTCTCCACTTGATTCCGGAGCTTACAAACGTAAAAAATTTGAAGTGAGTGTTAATTCGTATCTTCTGTCGCTTGATTTACGCCGTGTTCTTGGCACATCATGGCTTCCCTTCCGTCTGAATCAACATAAAGGTCTCATCCTGCATTATGTTTTGCACAAAAATACGACAGGACCACAGGTCCATTCAAAACCAATTTCACATTGTTCATCACTTCAAACTGAATCATAAGCAATTTTCCTTAGGAAACTTGACAAATGTATGTGTTCTGATCCTTTTAGATTTGGTGAAGAAAGGGAGGCGAGATAAGCCTTTTTCTCGAACTTTGAAGGGCCAAAACTTTGGAAGGGAGAGCACCTCATTTTAACTTCGGATTCGTGTTCAGCGGTTCAAAAACGGATAATACTTCGGTCGCTATGAGAACCTTTTTTTTGAATTTTTTTTGTGGAACTTACGTATTTTGGTCTCCTCTACAAAAAAAAATCCGGCGGTCTCTTATAGTTTCGGAGATACAGGGCATTTTTGGTGTGAAACTTCACAATTTTCCACATCAAATTTCTGTTCTGTTTGAACACACAAAATTCCTCCTTCTTCTGATCAAACGTTAGTCACTCTCTTATTCACTCGTTTTCAACATTTTTAAGCAAATAACAGAGAGAGCGGCAACACTGCAAATACATCACTTCCGGCTGTCATTGCACTATGACATCACAACAAATTGGTTATGGTTTGAAAATAATTGCATTTTTTAAAAAACGAATGCTTTTTTTGCTTGAAAATGTTGAAAACGAGTAAAAAAGAGAGTGTGTGGTGTATGATCAGAAGAAGGAGGAATTTTGTGTGTTCAAACAACAGAAATTTGATGTGGAAAATTGGGAACTTTTACACCAAAAAGGCCCTGTATCTCCGAAAATATAAGAGACCGCCGATAATTTCATATAGATTTTTTGTAGAGGAGACCGAGTTACGTAAGTTCCACAAAAAAAAAATTCAAAAAAAAGGTGCTCATAGCGATCGAAGTATTACTCAAAAACGTTCTCTCCAAAATTGGGTGCTGTGAAATTTTGAAAAGATTAAAAAAGTGGGTCTTAATTCAAATCTGAAGAATATTTTTGAAATCTGGCAACTAAGGATGACTTGATACGTCACCAAGAGTCATATTGTGTCAACTGTCATAGTAAGTTTGTTCTTTAGCCCTGAACAACAATATTGGACAAACTCTGCAAGTCACCCAGTTTCACTTGATGAACGGGGATCGTGCCATATGATGAACGAGACCGCAGACAGACATGTACACACCGCGTAGGAATGTTATTAGATTCGATATTTCCAATATCAAATTATGAACTTTTTTTACCAATAGTTTAAAAAAGCATCTTTGCACTTGAGAACAAGGAGGAATAACCAGTTAGTGCAAATGACTACCAATATGAAATTATCGTAGAAATCAGACAAATTATTACTAAAAAAAACTTTCTCGAGCGGGATTCGAACCAGCAACCTTCTATATACCGGAAAAATGCTCTCCTTCGTCTCATCAGTGATCTTAAGAGAGACATTAATAATGCGTGTTTGCCAGTTTGTGAAAATGGCATCAATGTCCTTCGACGTCAGTGTATTACACTTTCAAATTCCTTATTCCGGAGTTGAATTAAGAGGAGAAGCCAATGTCCAGAGCATTGGAAGAAATTCAAAGTGTATTATGTCGACTTCTGAGGGTTGACGTTCGTCAGCTGGTTACCGGAAACGAACAATTTTAGAACAACAAAACAACAATGGCATATGATTTGATGAGGAAAATCCGAATTTATTATTATTTATAATGATACCTCTACTCTAACGGAGTTGATAATGTGTCTTGCATATGTTCATGCACTTTTTTCATAATCGAAAAAAAGTTCTAGTAGAGAAAGCATATTTGAAAAATATCAGTACCAACGTAAAACAACGCACGTTTGCACTAACGGCGCCAGATCAAATTGTTCAAAAATCCTTGTTCTCTCGCGCCTAGGCACTTGTCATGAAGTGAAAGACTATGTTAATTTAATATTTAAATGGAAAATAGTTTTACATAAAAATCGGCTATCCTTTTCAACATTCTCAATGAGATGAACGCTTTTTTTTTTCAAAAATAATTCAATGAAGCTACCGAAAAATAATGGGGGTGAGAATTTTAGTCGACCTAATTCCTACAACGTACTACGACTATGGTTCGGAGTGTTTACATTTTACGATGTTCCTGTGTGAACAAGGAAATATCATTTAATAAAAAAAATCATTTTTTAATCATGAAAAAAAATGTACAGAATACATAAATGATTTGTTTATGGCAAGGTGGGTAAGAAATTCAGTACTATAAAAAACTTTTGGATCAGGCTCGATTGTCTTTCAGGAACTTAGCTGACTGCTAGATTTCTGACAGTGTATTTAAAAACCGACCCCAAGTATTATTTTCTCCCCCTTTCATTTCAACTTCTTGAGAATCTATCGAAGAGGAAGTGTAATTTGCTTCTGTGCATTCGTAAATTACATAATTGATGACAATAAAACTAGAACACATTCCCCTTTTATCCAATCACATTCATGATTAATTCACATGCGTTGATTCCAAAAGTGTTTCATATAATACCAATTGAAAATCACAGTGTTGAAGTGAAAGCTAAAGTAAAATTACTGTCGTATAAACTCACCTTAAGTTGGAGTGCTCATAAACAATAACTTTCTGAATGTCTAAATAACTCTATGATATCGACAGGTCATTTTGTGTCTAGACTGCAAATGTTTCAAGTTTTGAACGGCGCTGCTAGATAAAATCATCAATGCATTCCTTCTTTGAGCTCAGCCCCAGACCAAATAACTGGGTGCGCCCAGATAACGATAAATTATAGGTTTTTATAGCACGTATATTAGCAGTATGCCATCAGTTCCCAGTTCTGAGTGGTACAATTGATTGTATAAAGAAGGGGAATATAAAATTTTTAACCCAAACATGAGGAATCATAAAAAAATATTCTCATTAGGCTTTATTAAAGATGATAGATCCTGAAAAACTAAACATGAAGATCCTAATTACATGAAAATATTTTGATTTTTCTAGAATAATTTTTGCAGTATTGCCGAGTGTTTTTTTCCAATTCGTTTTTTGGTGAAATCGAGAAATTGTTTTTCTTCAAACCTCATAATAATGTCTAATATCAAATCAATGTCGACGATCTTTCCTTAGAAAAATTAAGTCATCATCAGCATGGCTCTTTTGAGTTACAATTGGGTTTTTCTTTTCCAAATCAGAAAACCAGAGAGTGTTCGTTTAAGTGATATGCCAAACGCTTCAGTGTACTTAATGGAAGAAGCTGTCAAACGTTACGTGACAGAGAAATGATCTGTTAAAGAGGGCTTGACTACTGAAAATATGTGCGTTTCTTATAAAAAAAAAAGATTCAAATAGTTATTTGTATACTAAGGCCGCAAAAAACTATTTCGCGTTCCGCGAGAGAGAGAGAGAGATTATCGCCGAGGCCGCTCCGGCCGAGGCAAGACAATCTGGAGGACGCGAAAACATTTTGCGGTTACAGTATACACGATATTTTTCGTGCAAAATTGAAAATCACATAATTCTAATGAAACCGATGGCGTCAATATGATAGTGTTTCTATGGAAATGAAATATTCAGCGATACAAACGTTACCATTAACGGCAGTTACTCTGGGCAACGGCTGTAAAAAAAAATGCTGGCCTTCACCCTAGGTAACTACCTCAAAATATTATTTTGCGGCCTCTATTGCAGCCGTGAAATGCTCGTTACGCGTCATGTTGCACGAAAATGTCTTTTCTGACTCTTGAAGAACCACAACTTCCGAATGAAAAAAGGGGGATGCGTTACGTGTTCCGCGGCTCAAAAAACGTAGGTTAGTGTCAACGAACCTTTACCAAGTTGAGTTATAATATATCAGTTAGCTGTAACCGATTTCATAATTGTTAAAACTGTTATCTCATTTGAGGGTTATGTTCACTTGTATTCTCTTTAGTTTGTAAATTGCTGCTCACCCAACGATTATTGATGCATTAACCAGTAAAATAGCCATTCGTTTACTTGATTCCGACATAATTCTCAAATCAGAGGTTTTCCATCAAGTATACAAAACACTAATTTTTATGACAATTCAGCAAAAGTAGGTGAAAACTTGAATTCTCCCGGCACCAAAAGTAATTACTTTTTCTGTCTAGTCAGTAACAGTGGTCATTTCTGAGTTCAATATCTGAGGATTTGCATATTTTATCTCAGAAAAATATTCCGTAGAGTAGGCAATAGTGATTCACCTAACGAGTGCGGAAAGTAGTACTTATCGCATGTGACGTCAGTTGAGTGCGCAAAAGTCGTTTTCGCATGTGTCAGGTACAGAAATTTTCCTACGAGTGTGAAAATATATTTTGAAAGAAATTTTTGGTAACCCTAACTTCTCAAATGTAATGGATATTGCCGAGGAATCCCTATTTTTATGTTCCATTTTTTCACTCTTGTTATTTAACTTTTTTCTGTTTTTTGAACTTTCGCTGTTTTATTCCTTTCACATATATCCATCCATGCATCTCATCCCTCCTTATTTTATTCAATAGAGATGTATCTACTTTCGACGTTTCGACCCATCAAGATTTATCAACGGTTTTCAGTCGAAGGAATTTCGGATTATTACATTTCAACGAAGAATGTCAACCGATTCTAAAAAATGATTCACCGGAATGTAGAAATGTGGAAATCACCATTTTGTGCAGTAGCAATGAGTTTCAGTGATCTGGGATGGTGAGAAAATGTATACATTATCTTTTGATTTTAAATAGTAGATATGACACTTTACCAACGTCCATTACCCACGTCCGTTATCCACAGCCGGCATAAGGTGGTTTGAAGGTGCGTAAATACGATAATTTGTTCATGTTTTCGACCACCTTTCTATCCAAATATGACTGGTTACTATTTTTGAATCTGATATGTGTTTAAAAAAAATTATCACCGTGGTATATCAATAGTCGTAGAAACTTGCTCAGGATACTCGTGGAAAATGAGTAAAATTGTGAAAGTGATACTTTCCGCACGGAAAATCATTGAAGAATGTACACTTTAACACACTCTCCTAGGAAAAGTGAGTTGATTTAAAACAAATGAAGTTAGTCGTCGTTATTATCAGAACCATTTCGGAGGGATGAACCACCTGGCTACGGCCGAGGATCAGATACACTCTACCTATATGACATTATAATATGAAATTGTTGACCACCTGAAAGGATATGTGCATATATAAAAGCGAATATGTAGCTCCAATTTCTGAAAAAAATGGTTTCATGGATTGAAGGCTCATGACCAAAAACATACTTCAGATCTAAAAAAAAATTAAATCATTACTTTCACTTCAGAAGATAAACTAATGAATTTCAGTATATTCAATAAAAATCTTAATATTTCTGCATGAATTGCTCTACTATGAATCAATGGTTCATCTTTCGAAGTGAAAGTGCAGATGAAAGTTTAGGTTGCATAAATTCCTTACTTTTTTTTATATGCACTCAACATCGGTCTGAAATATGCGAATGCATTCTTTCAAATGGTTAAAATAAGATACTCATCACCCTTCAGATGATTTGAGATTTCAATTTATCAATGTCTCATTATTTAATTATCGTGTGTTCATTACATTAACAACTAGCTACAACGGCGTAACTATCAAGTGCATTATAGTGTATTGAAGAAGAAAAACTACTGCATTTTTACGTTTCAAATTTGACAGTGATTTCCTGGCAACGCTGGTATGTTCTATCATAAAATGAAATTGTCGAAATCAAATAGAATTTTATAGCTGTAATAACGAGCTGAGTAATGATATAACAGTTTGTATGCAATAAGTTCGAGTAATGATGAATTCACGAATCTTCGAGCCATATAGGCCCTCAGCTTTGTGGCATCATCAATCTCGCCCTTTCAGAGTTCAATTTGGAATAACAAAAAATTTTGTGGCAATAAATATGTTGATTTTTTTGGTCATCAGCTCTTGGTATACATGTAAGTCTGATTACCAAACGTTCGGACGGGTTTTTTGGTTTTCAAATGATATCGAGTTTTAGAACAATAGTTCCAAATATTATTGTCCGATGTGATATCCTGAACTTTGAAATCGCAACCCTTGGAATTAATGAATGCTGCTAAGAAGAGCGTGTATGAAGTCGTGGGGGAGCCACACATTTTTTTTAAAGAAGAAAAAAGTTTTATTAACAAACAAAAAATTAATAGTTTGGATTTTGAAAATAACATTTATCACTTCAATTTTTAGTAAATTTGTGGTTCAACCTCGTAGCATACATATTATGAGTTATAGTTTGTCAGAAGAAGAATCTGTTGTGTTGAGGCGAAACCGCGACAAAACTGCTGTCCTGTATCCAGTACAACGAAATTGATGTTCATTCATTCATAGATGTTTACCTCAACTATTTGCAACAAAAGGTTCAACGAGAATTGTTTTTTCAGCAATTTTTCGAACTTGTCATGATTCAAACACTACCTATATGGAAAAATATATAATATAATAACAGTTTTTAGTGAGAAAATAGAACTCAGTGTTTTTGTAGATTTAGTTGACATATATTCCTTAGACATGTTACCTTAAACATCCCTATTATGATTTGACAAATGAAAACCTTCAAAAAATTTCGGCCACTATACCTGATGAAGAAGCTGCCTAAAACCTGCCCCTTATCATGATCTTAAATTGATGTAAACTGCCCTCTTTCGCTTAACCGTTTTTAACTGAGCCGATCGAACGATGTGAAATCGTGATATATTGTCGTTTATATAAAAACTAGATTAGAAACGAACTGATCATAGAATCGTTGAAAATAACAGGTTTCTGAGAATGTTCGAGTGTTTTGGTGTGGCATCCCAGTGGTGGTTGAAACAATCCCCCCCCCCGCCCCCCCCCTCCAAGCGAATGCATAGACAACAGAATTCCTTTAGAGAAAGCGGCAGCTGAAATGAGGAGAGTTTTGGGTCCCTTTATCTCGAAAACTGTTGATTTTTCGGAAAAAATGATAAGGGTCATTTTTGTAGATAATGAGACGATCTTTAATTGTTGTATGAACGAAAATTCTCTTATTCGTATATTTAGCCAGTTATTGGCGGGAAACCCATTTTCTGGGTTTGGGGGGCCATTTTCGGCCATTGCCATGAACACAATCGTGTTAAGTTTTGGGCCCTTTGAAAACATCTGTGACGACCTAAAAATTGAGCCACAAGTGAAGAACTCATAGACTTATTCATAGGTTCGTCCCTTCATTTACTAGACTATACATTAATTTGCCCAAAAACCAAATTCAGCGTTTTTTCGTTTGAAATCCATGGAGCAAGCAATTGTTTTACCTACTCGCTGTCATCCAGTGTCTCTCTGATCATTGAAAATGAGGGATAACCAAGAAATTTTTGCTACACCAGCAGTAATCACCGTACAAGCATAGTGAGAGTAGAAAAAGTACAGTAAGCAACTCGAGGATAAGGCTAGTTACGTGCACTCGCGAATTGCTCACAATTTTCGCTTATGCGTGATAGGTAACTTATCCTCCTCTTTACGTAACATACTGTTATCTCTTAGTTACCTGATAGTTTTGAAGAATACAAGATGAGAATCCAATGTATACACTAGTTTTCTCCCTGGCCATTACCGGCTCCTTCATATATTATGATTGATTGACTATCATTTTCAGGAGTTGGATAAGGTGAATGTATGTTTCAATTGGGGCCCATTGAACAGCAGTTGATTTTGAACGTATTGCTTGGTTAATAATGTTTGAAAGACTATTTTTGGGCTATCAAATCTTTGCAATTGTATATAAAACATTTATTATTAACACGAGTAACAAGATACTCTATTATATTAAAAAATGAATGTACTGATCACCCGACTGTAATAGTTCAAAATGAAATTAAAACTGAATAAGTTGGTTGGAGATGATAAGGATTTTTGATGGATATGTATAGATGATATGCAATTGAATTGTATGAGAATGAAAATTGTTTTTGAGAAGGGGGAAGTTCCGTATTCAATTTTCAACCGATAAATAAAAAAGTTCGTGAATTAATCACTTTGTTATTGAAGATTGAATATTGACATGCCCAAATTGATAATTGTAAACACGATTGAATGCATTATGTGTGAAAAAGTGATATATTTTAGTATTTTGGCACAAGGGTGTGCCCATAGAAATATTTGTGATATATAATATATAGTCATGAAAAAAATCGGGTAAATATGAAAAAAATATCATTAGGAGTTGCTTAAGAATATTTGAAGACAATAGTTATACAAGTGATACACATTGAACTAAAATGTTGTAGGAAGCAAGTATTTGAAAACGTGTGTTGGCAGTAAGAATTATTCAAAAGTATTTTCAATTTGTTGACGATTTTTTTGCTGACAAAATTATCCCGTACGTCGAGTTTTGCAAGGTAATTCGGTGATTAATCAAAAAGTCGGTTGAAGTGGGCCAAAGCTGCCTAATTCAGAACTGTTCTGAATGAAAAAAATGCATCCAGCTCTCTTGGTTCCGGACCTATGAGGAAAAAATTGGAAAATTCGCATTTTAATTCTGTATCTTCTCTATTCGCAAAGGTATTGTAGAACTGCTCGGACCCCATTGCATACATTTTCAATGGGCTTCTACTTCGAATTTAGAAATACTCTCAATTTATTTGCAATATCAACATCGGCAACGTTCAATTCATATCAAGTTTTCGTATGCTCGGAAAAGTTTTGGCATATTCATCATCAAAATTTAATCTTTCTTTGAATTATGATCCTGATATTCTGAAGAATAGAAGCAATATTCACTGATTATCATGAATAAATACTGTTAAGTTCTAGCCACTCCATTTTCATATAAATACCAAGCCCCCAAGATTCAATTTTTCAAGTAGTTTTTTTCTATGAATTCTTAATTGAAACAGACGAGTTTTTCAATTCACGTATTCTTTCGATATATTGAAATACTTGAAAATTCCTGGTATATCACAGGAATTATGGTTAACATGGGTTGTAATGAGAATATTTAATATCATAATTGGTATAAGTCGCCAAAACTAAAGAAAGTTTCGATTGAACTCAGGTATTCAATGGCACAGTCACAACGTAACGCTTTTTTGTTCGATTTTGTCAACCTAAATCGTCGTACAGGGCACTTGACGGATGAAAACGCCCTTTTTCATATTATGCGAAAAAGGAGATGGAATATGCCTATATTCCGAACTCTGATGAAGGTTCGTTTATCGGATAGAACCTATTTTTGAGGAAAAAAATTGGGTCATACTTACGTATTTTGATGCGTAGAACACATATCAGAATTCCAAAAGCGGCTATCTCCTCTTCTGAAGTTTTGGCCTTTCAAATCCTGAAAGAATTTTTAAAATTCGGCATTTTCCTTCCACCAACGGAGCCAAAGTAGCTCGGATTCCACTTCATAAACTGTAAATCACTAATCATTAAAAAAAATCTTTTTTCTTTCAAAGTTTGGAAGAAAAGTCATATTGTACCTTTTCTGAATCATGAAACGAATTGTTCAAATCAAAATACCACCATTATACTTCATTCAACCTACTTTTAGCAAATATTTCCATTTTCCATGAAGAACTCGACTTCAAAAACCGTGAAGTTTTTACGAAAATTTGGTGCAACGTAGGCACAGGAACACAAAATTTTGATACGAAGTCGACTTTTTCCATGAAAAATAGTTACTGATGAAAAAATGTCAAAGGAGATGCCAATAAATGTTGGAAAACCGAATTTGTTTCTTGGGTTTTATTTTTCCAAAGGAGACCGTCATTTTCGGACTTCAGATCAGCTTTTTACGTATCAAGAAATGGAAATGCATAAAAAAATTCAAAAGCTATGTGCTGATCGATCAACGAACCTTTACCTTTGACTGTTGAGGCTTATTCTACCTTCTTTCTACTAATAATTCCACCTTCTTCATCACTCTTTCCGAATTGAAACAATTTTTTGTGATAAAACTCGAATTATAATTTCCGAAACGATTTGGACGTTAGAATAAGCAAAAGAACGTGAAGAAGGTGGAATAAGTAAGTGTTAAGCAGCTCAAAATGTGAAAGTTGGTCTGAATATTTTTCAGTTTCTAGCTCATACGAACCTTAATCAAAAATTCCTTCATGTGTGCTCACTTGCGAATGTCCTGCTTCCGAAATACTTGCTTCTTCTTTCGAAGGCTGTTGAAAATAATCAATTTTCCATTTCCAGAGTCGACTTGTGTATTACTTTTTTAGCATTGCATTCAAAAACAGCACCCAACATGTTTCTATGTCTATTCTGGCACATTTTAATGTAAGTTGAACTCATCAATGTTAAGTTTAGTGATTTTTTATTATTAACTTTTGACCCAATAAATATTTTGTATCGTGATGGTTGTCTTTCTTACTTCAGTTTGACAGTAGTTTGACAAGATCTTCAGGTAATTTCGTGTATGTCGAGGTTCTGGATCTTCGAAGAAAAATTTAAGAGTTGCCATGGCCTATTCTTTATATGAAAAACCCCAAGTCAAGACTGTAAAACACATACAATATT
This sequence comes from Zygogramma bicolorata, assembly GCA_032362365.1. Lineage (NCBI taxonomy): Eukaryota > Metazoa > Arthropoda > Insecta > Coleoptera > Chrysomelidae > Zygogramma > Zygogramma bicolorata. The sequence goes on from JAVJAQ010004579.1 coordinate 540,743, forward strand.
ATCCCGAGGAATATGTGAGTATTATTTCGAGTGTTACATAATGATTCATAAAGATGAATTTGTATCTTCAAATGAAGGAATAATTCATCAACTAATCTTCATCCTGGTACTCTCAATTCAGGGGGGTTATTGGTATTTTGAAGGCAGATGTTAAGGTATAGTAGTTTTCACAATAAATGGTATTGACTGAAGGATTATAATAAAACCAATTAGACCCTTGAGTTGTAAAATCCGAGATGCACATCATAAATGTAAAAGGACCGGATTCAGGTAATTTTGTTTCTCAGAGAGGGATTGTAGAGGATTACACCTTACACTTCTTGTTCATTTTAGTCTTTGTATTTCATTGGAAGTGTTCACTTGTGTTACGGCGTGCAATAATTTTATAACATTTATTTGTTATCACAGACATTAATAGCAAAGATTTTATACCCCAACGTACAGAATAGGCAGTATGTGGCGTCCGTGGATAAAAAGTAATAGTGCTTCTTCCAGTGGTTCGTTGAAGGAGAATCACTTATCTTGTGACGCGAAAATCATTATAAAAAATGTGTATAGTTCCTTACTTCAGCAAGGGTGGTCTCGGTAGTGTAGTGGTTAGCATATCTGCCTATCAAGCGGAAGGCCGGGGTTCGAATCCTCGCCGGGCCACCGTGCTGGGTAATCGCACGTTAAAAGGTAAGGCCTCGTTGATCCATTGCTCGCACAAGTTTTGACTTCTGAGGGTTGACGTTCGTCAGCTGGTTAACGATAACGAACAATTTTAGAACAATTTTTTTTTTTAGGATATAACGCGGGTGCTGCAGCAAAAGTAACCAGTAATTTGACGAAGTTGCCTCTTTACTTCAGTTAGACGAGTTGTTGAAAATTCCATGGAATCAAGAAAAAAGCGTAAAGATTCCGGTGTCACAAAAAGTCTAGACGACTGGGAAAAAGATTTGATAAGGCGAAAATCTACACTATGTACGATGAGCAGCGTGTCCCTACAATCAAAAGTCTGAAACAGCGGCTCATCAATGACGAAACTCACATCAACTGTGGCCTCACTACTCTTTGGCGAGCTCTATCTGCAATGGACTTCAAATATCGCAAAATTGACAAGAGACAAGTAATAATGGAATCCACACGTTTAATAAACTGGCGTTCTGAATATATAACGTCAATAAGAAAATACCGGTCTGAAAATCGGCCAATACTCTACCTCGACGAGACGTGGTTTGACACGCATGACACCCCTTCCAAAGGATGGTCTGATTCCTCTGATAAGTGTAAAACAAAAGCACCATCAAATAAAGGGAAGAGAATCATAATATTACACGCAGGATCAGAAAATGGTTGGATCCCAAAAGCTATGTGGCTTTCTGCCAAAAATATTAAGGACTCTTGTGTTGATTATCACGAAGATACGACAGCAGAGCTTTTTGAACATTGGTTTAAAAATTGTCTGTTACCCAACATTCTATAACAGCGTTATAGTAATGGACAACGCAAGCTATCATAGTCAACAATTGCAAAAAATTCCTGGCTCAAAGAATACGAAATTGGAGATTCAAAACTTCATGGCTGCAAATGACATATATTTTGAGGAAAATTATACAAAAAAAGAACTTTTACAAGTGCGTTCAATCCCATAGAGCTTATGTGGCACCAACTTAAATCGAGCGTGCGCGGAAAAAATACTTCTCCGACTTTAAGTGGTAGTGTGGTAGAATTAATTAGGAACTGTATGAATGACATTCCTACCGAGAGTTGGAAAAGTTCTGTTAGTCATGTTATAAATGTTGAAAACTCGTACCTTTCTGTAACACAATTGCGCCAACTATAATTAATTTAGATGAGGATAGCGATAGCGACACTGAACTGAATATAGAATAGAATTGTAAAATTTAAATAAATTACTTGTATATCTCCTACATTATGCAAAATTCAAATTTCTTAAGTTCGACCCTGTAGCACATTTGCATCTTTTACCAGATGATTTTCTACACAATGGGATAAAATCGGGTAGTTTATTGCAGTTATATAATAAGCCAATAAATACCATTTACTGTGAAAAATACTATAGATTTAAGCATCAGTGATTTTCACTTTCTTTGTTACTTAAAATTGAACTCTTCGAAATGAAAGTGTAATTTACTTCTGCGCATGAGCAAAATACACAACGAATGAGAATGAAACTAGTACCCATACGCAAGACCCACCAATAATAAAAGACGATGATTTTAAAGCATCCCCTTTTATTTTGATTAAAGCGCATATGTAGATAATGTCTAACGGAAGCGATTTGTAAAATTCCTACTATAATTTTCTTAGTGATTTTCTTTATTATTCGTCAGTTTACAAACTCAATTAGCTTGGCGTTCGACAGAAATGCAATATATCATCTATCTACTCGAAATATCAGGAATTTTGAAATAGAGGATGAGAGAAAAGATAAGGATAAAGAAGGTCCCCCGATTAAGGAAGATAATTGAACTCGATAAAAAGCCCCTTTCATTCAAAACACCCATTTCTCTTTTAGAGACCTCAGTATTTTTGTCGGAAAATGAAGTTTGAAGAACTATTTTTTGGCTTCCGCTTCTAATCAAACATATGTTTGGTATACTTCACTTCAGTGATATGAGCTTTATATTTTCTTTTTTTTTTACATTACTACTCGAGTACACCTCGCCAAAAAGAGTACGCTAATGACAACACAATACTTTTCATTTTCCAAACTGTAGAACATTTACATATTCAAAGAGTGGTTCTAGTGAACATGGGATACGCTGTACATTATTTGATAATTCAACTGTAATCTAACACTCGATTTGTTTTACAGGATTATTCGGATTATTATAAAGGTGGGGCTGTGAGAAATATTAACATACCAGTTTCATCAACTAAAAAATATAAGAATACCTTGCCCACCATCGACTATGAGAATGAACGAAAATGTCCCATTTATATTCACCAATTCAATAAAATTCCGAATCTGAGCATGTATAACAATTATTCTCCAAGAAATTCGTTCACGGTTGAAAAACAACCATATTTGAAAAAAAATAAACAACGAAACCCCAAGCTGATGCTGGACCAGTTGGAAGAAACGTATTGGGCCACCTGGAAACCCAATAAGGAAGTCAAACCTACAAGAAACATAAAGATGAGGCCTGAAAAAGAAGTGAAACCGGATTTCAAACGCAGAGACGTATCAGACCATCTCATAAAATACTTCACAGCGACTGATTTTCCAACTTCTAGTGGATCAGTTTTGGGTGGAGTGGAAACTTCAAGTAACCGTTTGGAATTCTCAACCAACCAAGAAATACAAACTGACTACGTACCTCCTATGATATTAGAAAATACAGAACGAATAGAAAGCATTATTTCCATTCCCGAGAAAGAAAACTCACACATCATCAGTGAGGATAACGCACAAGAAGAGGCACTCGCAGATTCTAAAGAATCACAAAGCACTGTAGTACCACAAGACGGAGTGAAATCCTCCGAAACAATTGTAAAAGAAGATAAAGTAGAAAACGATAGCGCTACGACGAAATCTCCTAGAAACACTGAGAAAAAGTTGCTCAAGCACACTGATTCCTTCATCATCCACAAAAAAAAGCAAGATGAGGTCAAAGAAGACGTCCAACAGCCTAGGTGCATAAAGTTGTATAAAAAGACAACGAGCACTTTCTTGAAGGGAGGATCGTACCCTCTGAAGTCGTGCATGAAGAAAGTGCCATCGGAAAAGGGAAATTTCAGACTTGGAGCACCAGGCAGTCCATTGTTCGTTACTTCTAGTTCTTTCAATAAAAAATATAGCAGATGAGTTGGAGTGCGTACAATAAAAATTTATTTGTGGAGTCTTGGGTTTGACATTTTGGAAAAATCATTAAAACATGATATTGACCTTATTGAAAAATGGACGTGCAGCATTGACCTAACCGTCAATTCGGAAAAAACTGTTTTTATGATTTTTGAACAGAAAAAATGAAGAATATAAAATTAAACTTGAAAATAGATAATAAACTGATAGCTTAAGTTCCTAATCATAAATATTTAGGTTTATTAATTGACACAAAAAATTAAATTTTGAAACTCATATTAAAAAAATGAAGAAATCTATTGTTCCATTCCTGAGGGCCATTAGAAGAATTCACATTTTGAACAAAAACGGTCAGATTTTAATATATAATGCCTTCATTGTTTCTCATATCAGATACCTCATTACAGTTTGGTCTTCATGCTCTAAAAAACAAAAAAATATAATATATCGCTTAATGAACAAAGCAATAAAGGTTATATTCAGAAAACCGTGGTATACTCCTGCAGATTTATATAAAGTAACAGACAATATGACTTTGGATCATCTAATTGATTATGAAAAATCTAAGTATATATATATATGAATTAACAAAAAATCTTCAGAAATGTAATATAAAATTGTCAAAAAATTATGATTTACATGGCCACGATACTAGAATATCAAATAACTTTCATTTAAATATGATTCATTCCAAAAAATAAAAAAAAATAAAATCCAAATCCATTCTTATTTTTTCAAAAGAGCCTAAAAAATATTTGCTTGCATAATGATGTTCACCAAATTATCAAATGAATATTATACTCCAATTTATTATTTATAGTACATAATTTTATGATGTAAGTTTTTTTGACTTCCTCATACCGGAACCCTGTTCTGTCTGGAAGCTGTAAATTGAATAAATAAAAGAAAAATTACCGAATTACATTTCCCAACTGGAGTTTCTGTAGAGGATGTAAACTGTACACTATTTCACGACCTAGTGAACTAGAAGGTCTTTTGTACGTGGAATCAATTCATTTGGGATCCTGGATGAGTGAGACTTCTAGTGGAGTGGATTAGTTTCGTGGGGGCTAGTTTATGATCTTGCATGGTCAATAACTTTATTCCTTCAGAGAACTCCTCTATGTTGCAGAATAGCTTGATTCTTGGAGAGCAGATGTCCTGCATAGTTTGGAAAGCAATAATACCAATTTTCACTTTTCCGAGGCATCGATAACTAAATACTTGAAAACGTCTTCCCAAATAATTCTCAGCATATCCAGTTTCTCCTCAAATTTCGGCTATTGAAAATTTGATTGAAATGCTTCACAATGACAACGAAGATGAGATTTTTTCCTACCTAGTCCAGAAAATACGTTCTTCCTGAACTAGGCAAGAGAAATGTTACTTTCTCAAAAAAATCGTCCAGGAAGGAATAGGTACACCGCTTTTCCTTTGATTAAACATTACCGGTATATTAGCCATAATAATAATAATATTCATTTCTTCGGTTGAAAAGTACCATTGAAAAAAAAATCAATGCACAATAAACAAAGAAAATGTCAAGTTCAAAAGTAAATATAAAAAACATATAAATGTAAGTAACTACATATAACCATATTTTAAAAGTCAGTCAAAATAATATCAACAACACAGTAACACAAACAATCCAAAAGTGCCAATAAACATCCATAAGCAATAGAAGTATAAATGTAAAACAGGTCAATATAATAAAATCAACATACAATTTCTCAAGCATTCGATGATTCAAGGCAAAGCACTTATAATAGTAAACGATATATATTTGCTGAAGCTGAAGATCTCAGGTTAGTTGATCCGTGAACTCTTGAATGGTGTAACAAGTCCTTTGAAGCAGCATTTTTTTCAACTGACTCTCTAATACATTAATATTCGAGGAATTCTTAAGAGTAATTGGAAGCATATTGTATAACTTACACCCACTGTACTCTACACTTTTTTCATACAATGAAGTTCTATGAGCGTTTGGTAAGACCAGCTCCTTAGAACGAGTATTCTGGTTAGGTTTTGGACGAGAAGACTGAAAACTGGATTTATGTTTGTAAACTCATGCACTAGCCTCCAGTATATAAGTGCTGGCTACTGTAAGAATTTTTAGCTTTTTGAAAGCATCTCTACATGAATCTCGGTACCCTAGCTTAGCTATTATTCTAACAACATATTTCTGGAGGAGAAATATCCTTTGGACAGAAGCACTCATACCCCATAGCATGGTACAATGTTAATGTCATTGCAGCCCTAGTATACTAGGGCTGTAATGATTTGACATATTGCTAATTATGGTATTGTTGCGATAATTCCGTGGGTTCGTTTATTGAAACTCCAAACAACACTGAACTACTTCTATTGCAACTCATAATACAATAATTCTGAATTATCCAACGCTCTGTACTAAAACTCTCTCTACTAGAAACTCTGAATTACTCTTCTGATAAAAACTACTTCGACTACTGCACTTAGCAATACCAAAGCTCTCTCTACTAGAAACTCTGTAATATTCTCTTACGCGATGAGGTGTCTCCCTTTTATACTTGCCTACGCCTATGGAGAATCTTCCAGAGAGGTCTCGATGATGTGTATTTAATTCTCGGGATTTCTTGGAAAATGATGTTCTCTCTTCGACCCCTCATTTTATTTTGAATTTATGATTGATTGGGCCGGCGCTCTGAGATTTCGTAACAGTATGGAATCCTAAGCCTTCTGCATGATCCATACGGATAGATGTAATTGACACTTCCCACGTTCGGGTCTATCCCGACATTGTAGAGGATTTTGTACGGTTTGTGGAAAACAATGTAGGTAAAATGGTGTTGACCCCAATAAATAGTGGAAATACGATAATTTATATCATTCCAACATCGGCTTCTCTTCGTGTTGCGCTTCTAAACTACATCAGTGGAAAGTGTTACAGTGATTGTAGCTACCTCCTTGATGAGTATACAGGGGGTTCCTCATTAATGATTTCTTTATATTCAAGGATTTAAATCTAAATCAAAAAAGTATGATAGGTTGAGATATAAACTATGGTCTAAAAATGTTTCAGTACGAAATCGAAATATTATTTTCGAAACTTTTTGAGATATTTCAATAATATTTGGTGACAGTTGATAAAAAATTATACTTTTCGATATTACAATTTTTTTAACGGCACGGAAGTGACTTCGATATTTTTGAAGAAACAAATTATAGATTTTTCGCAAATGAAATTCATTCGTGAACTCGTTCATTTTGGGATAAAGAACTTCAGAGTTTATTTTCTATAAGATACGTACTATTTGAGTAGAAAATAAAATCCGTTGTATGGTTCGAGGAATTATTGAAAAATTTCAATGTATTGAATTTGATCTTGCAGTAGGCAGTGCCATCTAATGGAGCTGCAAATTTTTCTAAACAAAAAGAATCCTCCAATTCAACAGCGCTATGCGTTCGTCCATTAACTTTGATATTTTCTGCCATTTTTTTGAACACCTTGTATTTTCGTAACGAAACATTATTTAACCATAGTTTAATATAGTTAACAACCTATCACATTTTTTTACGAAGATGAATATTCTCATAACATCACCCTGCATGTCGAGAGGGGTGAGATTGAAAAAGACCTTCCTAACTTATGTTGGTGTGGTTCTCAAGGCTCCAGTAATACAGTTATGCAGTTCTGTGAATTTGGCTCACTCATTTCTACATCTACAGACAGTGGATACTGTTTGAAAGTTTGTTAACCAGCTCAACCCTCAGAAGTCGAAACTTTTGCGAGCAATGGATCAACAAGGCCTTACCTTTTAACGTGCGATTACCCAGCACGGTGGATAGAACATGTTCAATTAGTCAGCAACTTCTTGCATAACTGAATTTTGGCTATCAAAAAAATGTAAGAACTAATATATATGAATAAAATACTTAGCGTTAACGTTTCGGAAACTGAATCCGCTTCATTTCTCAAAACTTGTGTGCAAATTGCTTTTCAAAATCCAATATTTTTTTTGACAATTGTCGTTATTGAAAAATGGACTTGTTCCATCCAGATTCAACTGTTATTCAATTAACGCAGGAACTTGTCCGGGAAGATAAAAGTCTACCATTCTACACTCGTATAGATTACAATATTAATATACCCATTTTTTCGGTTTGTGATATGGTAGAAACCCAGTAATCCACTGTGGAGTTGTGTGCTGAGTTTGAATGTGCCTAGATATTTCAGGTACAGCTTATCCAATCCATCTTGGCACAAACTCAGATACTTTTCTAGTTGCAAACTGGTAGTGCAGAACCTGACGAAAAAATACACCTAGGAATGAATTTCAGCACAGTGAACACAAAGAATAGGTGTTTTCTCAACTCAGTATACTTCACAAAGATTGCTGGCCATATACGTTATAAGTTCTGTGCCAAGATGGATTGGACAAGCTGTACGTATCTCTTCGAACGTTACTTCTTGATCTTAAATTGAGCTCTATGGCGACTGGAATCTCTACTTCATAATGACTCCGAAACCTGGAGATATCTTGTCATCCTTCTTTTGTTGATAGTAACCACTGTTTATAATGACGATGAAAGCCAGTTCGTTCATTACAAAATACAAATATGTACGAAAAAAATTTATTTATGGACATCATACATGTTTTTGTACAGTTTTTTCGGCGGTTACAGTACTATCTTTTCCAATAGGAGTTTCTTCCGAAGATGTGACTTCACCAGTGACGAAAGACTCACCAAGACGAATATGTTCTTTTATGATTATAGCAGCCTTCTTCAAAAGAGCAGCTTCGTCACCGCTTATATTGGGCATATGACTGGACATTATACCATGGCGTCCTGAAATCATAGGAAAGTATTACATGAAATGAGATTGTAACAACTCCTGCAAAGTTATGTGAAAACCAATCAAAGAATCAATATCGAAAAAAATAAATCAAAAGAGCTTTCTGAATGATTATAGATGAATTGGTTCATAGAGCTGAAAAATCAATTGAGTTGTTATACTTCAAGAATCATCTTCTGTGCATATCCAGCAACATTCAAATTCTGTTAATTTTGACTTCAACATTATAAACGAATAGAATTGGATAGATAATTAATAAATGCTCGAGTAACTTTCATTCAGCAGGAAAGGCCAGTAGATATAGACAATCAATTCACAATAATTCCAAAAGTTTTCAAACTTCACCGATATGTTTGAGCGAGAATGAAAACAAACTATAAGATTTTGCATAAGCCTGCGATGAACGGAACATTCTTTAAATGACAAAAATCATTTTAATGCTTTATTTTCGTACAGAAAATTGCAAAAGTTCTGTAAACTCGGAATACCGCTAGTAATATTGTTTTAAAACATGCATTAAGTTTGCAACCTTGTTACAGTTACGAAACCTTATGTTTGTCATTTGTTATAGTTTTCCATTGAATGAAAAAAATGTTATTTGCATTTGCAACCATTTCTGAAAAACGGAATGTGTATTTATCAAACTTGTTCCCTCGACACCGCCATGTCCAGTACACACAATTATTGAGATAATTACAAAAGTTTTTGTACGTGGTTGCAAATGAAGATAAAATCGGTCTCGGTGGATATGAAACTTTGCAACCTCGAACTTAAAACGGAACCTTTATTATTCAACAAATACTAATCGCATTTTAACAACCCAGGAAGGGATCCACATCACAGTTATCCAGCTGAATACTTGATTACTGGTGTATTGGATCCGAATTCCTCTGTTACAGTGGCGTAACTGAGGTAAGCCAAGCCCCTTGGCTATACGCCCCCCCACCCTAAAAATAATATTTTATATATATTATATATGGTAAAATTCCGTTAATCGGGCTACGCCTCGAATATGAAAAATTTTTGGTGGAACTCACGTATTTTGGCCTCCTGAACAAAAAAGTCGAAATTTTTGGAGCTCTTAACTCGTTTCGAAGATACTGCCCCTCAAAGACAGGAAATCGAGGTTTTACGACAATATTTGTTTCTCAGCCAATTCCGCTCGAAATTCCTCCTTTCTATCAGCAAAATATACCCATTCTATATCAACTTCTTCATCACTTTCCAACCGAATTATATGAATTTCTCCATTTTTCACTACAAAACTCTAAAATTTCTATGACAATTTACAATATAGAGTTTTGTAGTGAGAAATGCTTATACTTCGGTTATAAAGTAACGAAGAAGGTTGTATTTAATGTGTTTATTGTGCTGATAGAAAGGAGGAATTTCGAGCGGAATTGACTGAGAAACAAACATAGGCGTAAAACCCCGATTTCCTGTCTTTGAGGGGCCGTATCTCCGAAGAGTTGAGAGCCTCAAAAATTTCATTTGACTTTTCAGGAGGCCAAAATACGTAAATTCCACCAAAAATTTTTCGTTTTCGAGACGGAGCCCGATATGTATATATATATATATATATATATATATATATATATATTTAGATTGGTAGTCTTTGCTGACCAGTCAGGATACAAGGGGAGAAGATATTGGGTGAAGCAGCAAGCAAAAAGTGTACTCTTTTCACACTGTATTTCCAATATTTCGACAGTGAATACTGTCATCTTCAGGGAAGCTACAAATATAACGCCCTTTGTTAAAAATATGGATTGAAATTTACGACAAATGACATATGACAAGAATTTGTAAATGTGAATACTTATGAAGTATGACAGATACAACAACTATTTGGCTGCTGCTTATGTGAACATTTAGCCAATTTACTGAACTCAAAGGAGTGATGACGTATTGCCAAATAGTTGTTGTATCAGTCATACGTCATACTTCATAAATATTCACATTTACAAATTCGTGTCATATGTCATTTCTCGAAAATTTTAACTCTAACCTCCACAAACACGCTGCGACTGACTGCACGTGGCGAAAATAAGTTATAAAATTAATTCAAAAAAAGTAATCACTACCAGCTCTCAATGCTATTGAAAACAATGGAACAGAACTCGCCCCGACTTTGAAAATAAATGCAACGAGGTGATTCAGGTTATTGAAACGCGCCCGGATTGTTTCGGGCATTCGGGCGTCAAATCGAACGCAACTTATAATATAATCAGTTAGAACTCAGACAACTTGAATTTCTATAATGAGTAACACATTCTTCCTGATTTTTTTTCAATTGTCAATTGTGTTCCTCTATCTCTATCTATATGACATTCATCAGGTTGATTCATTTCAGATATTTTTTTTTGTTATTGAATGTCTTTTGTTGCGCCCCCTCCTGCACTGCGCCCCTTAGCGCCGCCAAGGTTGCCAAGGCGTTATTTACGCCACTGCTCTGTTAGTAGGGTACCGGTGTTTGATATTGTTTAGTTATGTGTGGTATACTTTATTAACTACTAGTTTTCAACACCTCCCTTGTTTGCAGAACTTTTGCTATTTTTGAAAGAGTACAAATACAAAATTATCTTTCTTTTGTTTTTTCCCTTATTTCCGTATTACGGACGTGGTTGCAAATCAACGAAAACGTTCGACTTTTAACTTCAACTTTTAACTAACTAACTTTTGTATTGAAGTACTTCCCAACAAATATATTTTGGTTATTTTTCCTAGTTTTGCAGAACCTTTGGAATTTGTCCCGAAAAATAAGGATTGATTTTTTTTTAAACAAACAATTCCGTTCTTTTTGAATGGTTGCAAATTTATCAGAAGATGTAAACAGCTATTTGTCCACACTTCACAAATTTGCATAACTTTTGCTTTTTTGGTAGACAACAAATAGCATATTTTGCATTTTGATAATACCCTCATTTTCGTATTGCAGACGTGGTTGCAAATCAATGAAAACGTTGTATGTGAGGACTTCCCCATATGCAACCCGTATTTAAAACTTTTGTAAAAATTTTGAAACTTATTTTGATGACATTAAACAGTTTATTGCAAAAAAATATTTTTCGTTTAACGCGAGAGGTTGCAAATTGAAGAACTTCTCAAGAACATTATTTCGGTTATTTATGTAAGTTTGCAGAACTTTTGAATTTTTTTTGGGAAAATCAGGATTATTACCAACTTTTTTTGATAAAACGAAACGTTCCGTTTTGTTTAAGTGGTTGCGAATTTACCAGAAGATGTAAACTGCTATTTCGCAATACTTCGGATGTTTGTAGAACTTTTACATATATTTCCGTACAAATAAGGCGAAAATGCACAAAATCCTGATTTTCAACATGTTCCGTTCAGAAAAAAGGGTTGCAAAATCAGATTCAATATCATTTGAACGTAATTTTCATTCTACTGAAGTTTAAAAACTATTGAAATTATTGTTAAATTTTGGAAAAATCATGTCTTTATCTACTGGCCTAGAAACCGACCACAAAAAAAATTCTCAAAATCATACTTTTTGCAGCTTAAAAATGTCAAATTGCAAGCAATGACAGCTCTATTTACTTTTTCAATTGTACCCAAATGGAAATTTTGAACGACATGTTATTCGTTAAATCATTTCGATAAAGCCGTAGAAAAAGTATAGTGTATAATTCGCATGGAATGCTAATTTCCCACTGGTATGATTTGTACTTCAAAATGCCTATTATTGCTTGCTAGTTGAACAATTACCTAATCGTACTATGGACGTCATGTACGGCAGGAACTGTCCAATGTGTCCTGTCTGTCGGACGAAAGCGCATTCGGCGCAATTCGTTTCTCCTTTGAACGCTTTCAACATGGAGTTAACAAAGCGAGAAATAGCCAGCGCCGGTGTCAAACATACCGTTCCGCAATCTGCGTATAACTTCAGGACGTCATCTTCGCTGTTGGCGATGGCTTTCTGTAAAGATCCTGTGGTTTGCTGGAATGGAAGAAAATTCGACAAATTTACGGTATTCCTAAAATAACGATTGTTCTTTCGCCACCAAATGGAAGATTAAAGTTGGTTTCGAAATTATCTTTATAATAGAAAACAGTTTGTTTGGATTGGAGATAAAAATAGTTCACTAGAAACAGTTGTATGCGGTGTTCCTCAGGGATCTGTTCTAGGTCCATTGCTTTTCCTCATTCCTTATATATATATATATATATATATATATATATATATATATATATATATATATATACAATTTTCTAGAAATCAAAACTTTTATGCTCAATGACCTCCATGAAATGTCACCATGGCTGATGAATCATAAGCTAACATAGAATATTGAAGAATCCTCGTATATGTTTATCTCAAGAAAATCCACCTCCATCCATTCGAAAGATCCTATCAGATACCATAATGAAAATATAATGTATTCTCCTGTAGTTAAATTTTTAGGAATTTTAATTGATGAACATTTAGTTTGGAACAAACATATTGAGTTATTACGAAAACAAATTTCTCCAATTATTGGTATAATTTTTAAAATTCGAAATATGTTACCTTTATTATGTCTGAAATCAATTTATTATTCTTTAGTATATTCCAAAATTCAATACTTGATTTCGATTTGGGGGGCAGCTCCAAAAACCGTAATGAAACCATTGAAAACATTACAGAATAAAATTATAAAGTGTATTTACAAACTTGATCGAAAAGAACCTACAGCTAATTTATACAAACAAAGAAAGCTTTTGGACATTCCTTCATTATACACGTTTAAAATTTGCACATTTATTCACTTGGTCAAAATAAATTCAAGCATTCAAATTTGATGTTCAAAATGAATAGTGATCAACACAATCACTCAACAAGGTTTTCAGAAAATTTGGCATTGATGAAAATTAAAACAAATATAGGACAGCAATCTGTTTACCACAACGGAATAAAACTATACAATGGTCTACCGAATTCATTGAAGAAATATGGAAAATTTCGTTTCAAAAGTAATTTAAAAAAACATTTGATATCATAATTTTTTTTTATTATTGCTATATGAAGATCTGATTCAATTACTAATTTTTTTGTATTCTATTCTACTCTTATTGTATCGCATCATTTTGATTTTCCCTACAATAAGCATGTATATGTTTCTTGGGAAATAAATCGTTGTTATTAAGATGCAACTCAGTGAAGTGATTGAAAACATTTTCATCTCTGTATCCGACTCGAAGGACCAAAAATATTCCTTCATGCATATATATGGATATGGACTCCATTTCTATTCAAGGAGTTTGAACAAGGCAATGTTTGTTTGTAGGTGGTAGTCTTCTAATCCCATCATAAAAATTATGTCACCATCAGAAAGCTACACTATGCAGCAGTGTTGAAGGCTATATTTCATTATGATTGAACAAAAAAAGTTCAGAAACTGATTATAAGTGCCCGTAACTTGAGGAAAATCCATATTGAACAAATAATATAGAGTTAGAATTAGGGTTTACTGAGCCGCGACACGTGTTTCGCTATAGAAAAACGTCCTCAATAAGGAACTTCGAAGACTTTATTGTCAAAAATTCTGTATAGTCAAGTCCTGAAAGGAATCTACTCAGTTACAACGAATTATAATAAGAATTGCAGAACGTTGACCTATTTAGGCCAACCGAAACAGAAAGATTTTAAGATTGCATTGAGAACAAAGAATAATTCAAGCTCTTATATCAATAACAACAAAGATAGAAATTCAGTATCAGATAGATCAGGAGTTTATATATTATTGTGTGGTTCATGTCCTATGTTTTATGTCGGTCAAGCGGGAAGAACATTTGATACACGCGTAAAAGAACACAGAAGTAGTTTCCAAAATGGTAAGACAAATTCTACGTATGCATCTCCTCATTACAGAGGGACATGTGTTCAACACGAATTCGTTATCCTTCATTTCCAAGGGAAAGGTTTGAAACTCATCTCTTGGAGGGTTTGGGAATTAATAAGTGTGAACATTCACAGTTCCTAATGAATGATCAGACGAAGTTGAATAATTCGCCTCTGTTGAATATGTTCTTTCCAGGAAATTGTACTAATAAGGATGTGACGTCGGACCATTGACCTTTCAAATTAGTTGTCAGACTATATCCTTATCGACCGTCGGATATAATGTTGTCCAAATTCCAAATGTAACAGTGTTGGAATTTATTTAAAGTTCCTGCTTGAGGGAGCTATCGTATATCGAAACACGTGTCGCGGTATAGTGAACCCTAATATGTGAAAATCTAACAGGCAACTGAATATTATTTGTTCAAAAAAGTTCAGTGAAAAATTATAGTATTAGTAAATCAAGTCGGACAAAAGTGACCATGATGTGATGCTTTACAACATATGTAAATTCTGAATTGTGAAGTCGATAAAGGGTTACTCTCACGTTGTTATTGGGGATTTATTTTCTGAAACTCAAATTTATACACAAATATGAGGGCCAAGTTGATGTATATGTATTGCATGAATGCAAAATTTAAATTTCATTCAATGGTATAAAATATAAATGATTTTTTCCTCAACTGAATTAGGAAAACTTGGTTTCGAATTTGACTATTCGCATCATTCCTAATTTTTTAAGGAAATTCATGGACACTCACAAGAAATAGAGTCAAATGCATACCTCTATCTCTAGAGAGTCATTCTGAAAATCAATTTTTGTTGGGAAACATGAATAGTTCAAATCCATCGATATCACGAATACTTCGTTCAGTTGAACAACTTACATTTTCAAACTGAAACTGAGATTTCAAATTCTGGTTCTGTATAAACACGTATCGTCAGTCCAATAACTAGGGGTTTGAACCTGACACAAAATCAAATAGTAATGATTTTAGTGCACGGGCAGTTTCTAAGGATTACTCTGCGAAAAAAATTGTTCTGCACGCGCGCTCTCGTGGAAAATGGGACAAGTTCCCAGGAAAACTCGGAAAAATCAGTATTTCATCAATAACTCGGGTGGGTTTGAAAATTTCGATATAATGTAAGGAAACAAACTCATAGCGCGTGAATATTCACACAAAAATGAGATTCACCTCGACGCTCTGTATCTTGCTTGTTTTTAGTCGAAAATTCATGAACTGAACAGTATTTTGATGACAATATATCTCCTTGCTTAACAACCAATCAGTCTATTTCAAATTTTGAAATTCAGCCAATAGAATCCGAATTACAGTGAAAATATAGCTTGTCGCTGTATTTTCACGGTGATAAACCTGGTTAGTTTTTGTTTTACTAGCTGCAAGTGAAAATAATGATTTAAATTATGAACGTCAAATCTATGTGTTTTGATTAGTTATATTTCTTAATCAATATGAGCGATCGTTGGGGACAAATGGCGATTGGTATCATAGATGAAGCAGTGGAAAAGAGTATTCCCTTGAATACGGCCAGAAATAAAGAATCAATTACCAGGCAATTCAACAATTTTTGCTCAAACAGGGGTTATATTGTCGTCCTAAATATAATTCGTGGTATGATTAATAACCTATAATTTTTTGGAATATCAATTCATTGGCAATCCCAATGCAAGAAAATACAACTCGTCCTGCGGACTCGTTGTATTTTCAGCTTTGGGATTGCAATTCATTAATATTCCAAAAAATTATCGGTAATAATCATACCACTTATTATATTACCCCTGAAAATTCCTCCAATAATTATCATATATCCGGCGATGAATAAACAATGAAATTTTCATAATTTTTTCGAAGTTTTCATATCAAATCAGCTCGACAAGCTGAGTTTGCTGAAAGATTCAGTAGGTCAAATTTGAACAAATCAGATATAACCTTTATACTCTATTTATCTTGGGCACAAAATAAGCGAAACGGTAACCGAACACAATTGTCCCAAAAATGAGTGACCTTGATTGAACTTTCATCGACACGGGCCTAACTAAATCGAATTTTTCTGTACCCCGTGTTTCAAGGTTCATTCGTTTCCCATCACATATGACTTCGCAACCGACATAAAAATGTCAAAGCGAACATTTCTGAAGAAGTATACATACTATTCAATTGATATGACACTGTTCTTTAACAACAATTATCTCAAAACCTCTTACAAAGTTTTCATTCATTATTTTATCTATTTTTCGGAAATTTCCCGAAATGCATCGAATTTCTCCTAAAAAAGCTCCGCGAGTTTATTTTATGAACGTGTAAATCTGTAGTTGTTAATTTTTCTGTTGGAAATCTCAGGCCGGTTCTATTCTGAAATTCAAAGGAAAATTTCTCACGTCGGAAACCGGATCGGCAAAAATGTACGAGTCACGGTCCACTCGATCAGATGATGCCTGAGTCGCATGAAGTGTTGTCAAGGGCATTTTTATGATTCATCATCATGATTTGATATATTGACACAGTCATTCTGGATTTTACTACTCATCATTTTCACTTTTTTCCTAATTGTTTCAATTAAAAAAAAACTCCGATTTATTACAAGCTTAAAGTATATACTTTGAAAGTATATTTTCATATATTGACACAGTCATTCTGGATTTTACTACTCATCATATTCACTTTTTTTCTAATTGTTTCAATTAAAAAAAAACTTCGATTTATTACAAGCAACATTCGGTTTTTATTTCACATTTTTTTTCACAATTTGCAAATCATATTCAATTGCTGTCAGATGGTAGTTGATGAAAAATACTCTCGTGATTTTTTTGCGTTGCCTATCTCTATCCAGGGGCCTATTACTGAGACACCACAATTTAGAGCCACGTTCCTCACAAACGGAACATTTGAAAAAAAATATGTAGATGTCATTAGTGTGGACATTTCACGCCTTCCAGTTTTTTCAACACATTATTTCGAGTAATTGATGGAATACTGATGTTTCCGAGTTTTTCCGGGAATTTTCCCCACAGGCCAAAGGTGCCCATCAAAAGCTCCCCGTGCACCAAGAATAATTTCTATTCGACTTTCTGTCAGCTTTCAATAGGACCATGAAATTCACCAACAAGTATACCAATGGTGGTGCGATTAGTCAAATTCAATACCTCATTTTTGAGACCAATGACTAAAAAAATATTGAAGAATACACTTAAAACGCAACGAATCTAATCCGTACTAGACCAATAACTGTTATTTTCATTACCATTATCAATCCTTTGGGTCTGACTTGCGACACAACCGCCACCACACAATCCGAACTCGAACCTCCAACAATGGGACACACTATATCGGAAGCGCCATGTCCTGATGCTGAAGCAATGATGCTGTTGGCTCGCATTGAGGCCACATTCGTTATTCCAATTATCTTTCTGCTATCGTAAACTCCTGCTTTTTTGTATTCCTACGAAAGTTCCAACCACGGATTACAGAAACGAGTTCAGATAGGAGACAGCATATTTGTATAAACCAGAAACTATTGAGCCAACTAGACCCAAACTGTACAACAGAATCGATCATACAAACATTTATGTAATATAAAACTGTCAAAAAATTATGATTTACATGGCCATGATACCAGAATATCAAATAACTTCCATTTAAGTATGATTCATTCCAATAAAGGAAAAAAATGACCCCATTTCATCTGTATTAATAACTTTCAATGGACTACCAGAAAAAATAAAAACATCCAAATCCATTCACATTTTTTCAAAAGAACTCAAAAAATATTTGCTTGCATAATGATGTTCACCAAATTATCAAATGAATATTATACTCCAATTTATTATTTATAGTACATAATTTTATGATGTTTTTTTTTTTTGACTTTTGACAACTAGATAATATGGTTTTTGGGGAAACACTATAAAACTTGAAACGTTAACATTCGAAGAAAAATTGGGTTTTATGGCTTGTGCGGGCCACAAATCGAAAATTTTGCCCTAACTACACTGTTATGTAGTTGGTAACTGAGCAATGAAGACACAATGATGAACTGGTATGACATAAAGTATTAATTATTGAAATTATTTGTTCTGTTTATATTGAGTATTTTCAAATACGTTATTTTTTTCAATTATTTTTTTTTTACGTCGGCCTATTTCCGCTACAGAGGCCAATCACCGACGCCGGTGAGCACACTTTCCCCAACCGAAAATTTTGCCGAACCCTCTGGTATTACAACCAGAAGTAGGAATCTTTTGCGAGACCAACATCCTTGGACTCAGGACCGTCGGCTTTACGTCCCCTCCGAAGCACGGCATATCCTCATTATATGTTGTGCTCATTGATATATTGTCTGCGAGCTATGATATACTATTTTGATGCAGTTGTATTGGCTTTCGACGTGTTTTTGCCTGCATTCAAGTACTAACCGCACTCGGCGCTGCTTTACTTCAGATATCGAACCTGAAGAGCTTGGCCGTGCCCCAAAAAAATGTTATCCAGAAATGGAATTCCTATTTCGATATTGATTCAACTAGATGAAAACTTTCATGGGAGATTTATTTATCATTCTTACGCTGTTCAGATAAACTCACTTACTGCAATTAGAACAGTTCTAACTTATAAAACTACAGTTAGGACTGTTCTAATTGCAATTTTGTGACTTCAGTATCATTTTTATCTGCTGATGATGATGCTAACTCGGTTAGCGAAACGCTTCTCATTTTTTATCGATTTCTTGAAATTGGAATTCCTTCTCACTTCATTACACGAAAGGTTTCAATATTACCTATTGAAAATGAATGTCATTCTTTTTTCTCCGCTTTCGTTCAATACGATCTATTGAAAAATTAGAAAGCTTTCTATTTTCAGGTGTTCAATACTGGAAAAGTTCACGGCAAACGATTGTTCTTTATAAAAAATGGGAATGACAACTGACGAATCAATGGAGAAATAAGGTGTAAAGAAGACCTGGCGACTAAAAACATATTTGTTCTGATCGTTTTTCATGCTACAAAAAGAGTTAAGCTACTTATCTATCCTTCGCACAGCTCAAACTTTAAGGTAGAGCATGGCGATTTGACTTTATATTCGTGTTCTACCCATCATCAAATGAATAAGGTCAAAACTGATTTCGAAACTTTCACCTTGATCTGTTTCAATAAGGAAAATCTCTCATGATAATGAATTCGGGGACACCTTGTATCCAGGAAAATAAATCATCATCCGAGGAAGAAAAAATCGCACCATCAATTAAATTGAACGGCATAATTTTGGAAAACATTACCTCGGTTACCATTGGAACCAAAGCCTCAATGGGGGGTTTGGCAATGCAGAAAATTCCCTTGGGATTGAATTCGATCATGTGGAGAGCTGCTATTCTCACATCATCGACGTTTTTGTCAAACAACTGTTTGGATGTTTCCTTGTGGGACTCTTTGCAACCACCTACAGTAACCACTATATCTGCATCCTGGAGAATTGAAACTGTGCCAAAACGTTTGGAAAAGTGAATAGTGAACTTACAGTGATCGCATGTTTTAGTACCGGTTTTCCACCGAAAGACTTAATCTTAGCTTTGGTATCTATGTGACTGAGGTCCTCAGCTACCCCGCATATGGTGTTGCTCTTATCGTATAGCCGCAGCTCACCAATGAACGGATTTTGTTTCAGCAGGAGAGCGAGGAACCGTCCGATTTTGCAGGAGGCATCTAGAATCGTTACAACGTAACCTTTTTGTCGAAACGTATTGCTGCAGTATCTTGAATCTATGCGATGTAAGGAATTTGCGGTTTTTTTGAGAATCTGTGATATTCCAGAGAGAATCATACTACTGAAAATTTATAGTTCGTATACTGTCAAAATTGACAAACCAAATGATTATGGTTCTCAACCCAATCTCGACATTTTCAATGAGGTTATGACATCAGTCAGTTAACAATTGCAATCAAAATCATGATCATTCCTGGTAAAATGAACTACACTACATGAGTGTCCATCAGGAAATATAAAGTTCAAATAATATTATGACAGTTTGGATATAGATTATATCAAGCATTTCCACGTCCAGCAAATCATTTCATTATTATTACATTATTACAAGCTTGTTGTGGACTGGGTCGAAGTTCTATACTCAATTGAGAGAAGGAGGGACATTTTATTTGGCTCCACTGCACTCAAGTCCCAGGCATCCGTTCAGACGACGGACGATTTGTTTCGTCGAGAGCTCTTTGCCCGATGAGTGGGCCACCATTGATGCGATGCTGCCAAGAAGGTGAGGTCGCAGATGATTTCTAATTCATCTGGAAACAATGAAACGATTGAAATGAACGATCATTGGTAATAGTTACAGCCGGATTGCCATCTCGGGCATCACGATTTTTTTTGTTTTCAATATTCATTTTTTCTGCAATCACTGATATAATCTTATCAGTTCTCATTTGAATATTTCTTGAATTTTTTCACATATTGTGTTCTATTCAATCATCTTACAGTTTCTATTTGCCTATTTGCGATTTTTCACGCTTCATCATTTTATTTCGAATAATTTAGTGACTTAACAGGTTTCAAACGAATTGCATAAGTGATCAACTGTAATCTTGTTGACTTTCAGTCCCAAAAATATTCATTTTATGTTCAATACAATGTTCAAATTTCACATGAATATACACTCTCAACTAGCTGCAGTGATCGCTATTTTGAATGGTTAAAAATATTAATGTTGTTTCTTAATGGGTTATCTGATGAAGTAATATGGAATATGAGAAACAGACACATTCGAGAAAGCAAATTGCATATATGAAACTGGTGTGCTATCAATATCTCAGCTCATTTGGAAAAACCACCGAGCACATAAGAAAAGAATTGTAGCTCACTATGTACATCCAGCTATATAAGATTTGTTTCAGTATAAATACCACAACTGTGCAACGTGGTTTGAAATAAAAAAAATTGAAAGAATATTTTTTTCCATAATCCACAACTGGGGATGGTTCATACAAAAGCAGACATGTTCAAAATGAACATGTCACTATGTGATATATATATATAGACATATATATATATATATATATATATATATATATATATTGCACTTCTTTTCATGATACTCTTTTGTTTTGAATTCTACTATAATTGTTTTCAGAATGTTACTATACTTCTCCCAAAACAAGGGCGGCCAGGGGGGAGCATTTTACATTATTACATATTATATATAGTCATCAATTGCAGTACAGACACAAAACGAAGAATAGGATATTTCATATATTGAAAATTTAAAATAACAATAACTGGAATGAAACTAAATTGTTAATAAAAACTAATTTTCCACATGACTCTATGTTTCGTTTCACCCCACTTTTAGCAAAACGTTCCATTATAATGCCGATTTCGATTATCCTCTATTTGCCTGGCTCGAGCATTATCTGTCAAATTCCTTATATCTGAAGATTGGATTCCGTAACATAAAATTATCACTCGATAAAACCGCTGCGATATCATATCGGTTTGTAATTAAATTTATTTAGCACACCATCGAATCCAAATGATTTTGCATATTTTATGAGGTAACCAAACTTTGCAAACTTGTTATTTCATTTTGACCATCTGAAATTGCGAAGATAGCACAGTACTTTAGTACTTACAATAAGAGAGTCCTTCCTTCAAGTCCGAAAACGCAATCCAGCTATATTTTTGGAGATGGTCGTATCCCAAGTACCGCTCAACTAATTCATCATTAATAATAATTATTATTTAATATCAATAATAATTAATTTTTTATTTTTGTTATCTTCATAAAATAGAAATGAGTGTGTTTTTCCAGAACCACGTACTTTTCAAATATTTATATTTTTGAAAGTCTCGCAAACCATTTAGACAATCAACAGCTCTACCAATGTATTAGTTACCATCTCCATTGATTCCGGCCAAAGGCAAATAGAAAATTATTCCTAACATATATATGGATTTTTACTCACCTGTCACCCATAACAAAATATTGACTGAACAGAATATTCCAAATATTAAGTAATTGCAATATTTCAGTAAACGAGGACTAACCGATTTGATAACAGAAACCTTAAATGATCAAGAGAGCTAGATCGCCCAAAAAATATTATAAGTTTTTCAATAAAAGAAAAGGAGATATTTTGTTGACCCACTTCTGGGGTCATCAAAACAGAAATCTATAATTTTTCAAACTCAACCCCTTACCGACCTAAATCTCTAGGTGCACCCCTTGTGGAGGGAGAGTCTGGAGATTGACGGATGATAGGTGGGGTTGTAAATGGCGTAAGTTATCGCCTGTGCCTGTATTTTCAATCTAGAAAAAATTGATTTTAAAGTGACTTGTCCACAAAAAGTGACACGTTGGTATACCTACCTAGTACGTATAGCTCACTGAAAAGACCATGGCTGAGGGAGACGGTCTTCCACAGTCTGTCTTTGAGAGGGAAAATACATAAAGGTAAAGCGAATTGCACGGATTTGATGTAAAATCCACAATTATAAATAATGAAGATATACTTTTTCAAATGATGCAGGGTGACTCATGAATTTCCTTAATGTATTGCAAAAAAATGAAAACCAACTTTTCATAGGATGCCTTTTACAACTTGAACAATAGTTTTATCGTAATATTGACGAAATGTATGAGACATAGGTACTATTTGGAGGTATACAATGTGTTCCAACAAAAGCGAATTCTGGGTTTGACATGAAGTACCACGCAGTTCGTTTTCCTGCATGTTTTGTTTAAGCTTCCAGTAGTTTATATTTCAAAGGCAGACTATAAAAAATTGTTTCGAAATAATTACTGACAAGGCGTATTCGGAACCAAGTATTCAAACTTCTAATGCGAGTCGCGTTTTGGACAGTACTAAGGCATAACACATCACATATTTTAAAACATTTTGATAGTTTTCTCAAAATATTACCGGCTGTGGTTAATTCTTTGAGCTGTATATTCAAATACACTGAGAAGAATTATATTTTTCTTTCAAAGCTTTATCTATCAACTTATAACGTTATTACACATTTTATGTGACATAAAAGTTTGTCGCGAGATCTGAGTACTCGTATTCACTTAGTTCATTCTTTAATTCGTTTGTTCATCTACACTTGTGAATCTCGCGATAAGCTTTCATATCATATAAATTGACTAATAACGTTATATGTTGCTAGTACGAGTTTTGAAGGAAAAGTTTATTTCAATATTTTCAGTACATTTAATCAAAAACGTATTAAAAAAGTTTTCATTTCTTTTTTTTTACTTTTTAGTTATCGCTGTTTAGGTTTCTCACTTATATATTCATCTCCATCAAATAACTCACATTCGTAATTCTCAGCAAGTCCTTTCAATTGATGCCCATATTGTAGGAAAGCCTAAAAACTCAGTCCGCCATCTTTAGAACTCCGCCATGTTCGATTTAGAGTGACATCTCTTTATTTTTCGATTTACTATCAGCAAACTTTTTTATTCGATACCCATTTTGTAGTAGTGCATTAAACATAACTAGTCCGCCATATTGGATTTAGAGTGACGTCGTGACATCACTTTATTTTTTGAATCATCGCAAGCTCTTTCATTTGATACGAAATGTAGGGAATACTCAAAAATAACCTGTTCGTTTGATTTAGAATGGCGTCACACAGCTAAACATGCATTGTCATTCAAACTTCAAACTAAATTTGTACACCTACCTACCGAACCAAATTTCAGCTCAATCAGTTGAAGATATACGCTTCAAAATTGGGTTGCAAGAATCCACCTGAACAAACATACCTACATACATTGCAAGGCGAAAGCTAGCAATTGAATAAAATTAAGAAGCACTAATATAATATTCCATAGTCAAAAATAAGAATAAACACAGTTAGTTAATGATATAAAGGCATGAAGATTTCACATTCCCAAACAAGATATACAACTTGATAACTAGGTTTATTAAAATGCAACCATACCAGATGTGAAGGGTCAAGGTTAGTGAAAAAAATTTCTTACAGAATATAAACGGAAAATAACCGTTAAAATATTTGTTATTTCGAACCCGGGAATGGTACGAAATGATTTGTATATCACGAAATAGGCGTTTAGCGTGAAAACTTATCAGTAGAAGTAATGGAAGGCTTTTCTTGGTGCACACGATGACCTCGAAAACAAAAGGGTTTTTTCTTTCGCGTGAACATGGAAAATTACTATAATGTCAACTGCAGATTTGGTTCCATGTTACCGTTACATCGAACATAATAGACGGCCCGATATCAATTGAAATAACGGGTGCGTGAGGAAAAAAGCCATATACTGGCAGGGCACTGCTGTTATTTATCGCACCGATCCCTTTTGTTGCCATCTATCATCTATTGCCAGTTGACCAAAAAGATTCTCCTTTTCAGGCCTTCTCTAGTCGTCGTATTTCCGATTAGATCTCTGATCATAGCGGTTGCCCGAACATACAGAAAGAAATATCATATACAAATTGTTCTGTGGTCCTCTTACAAACGGTATCACTCAGAAGTCGAATCTTGTGTGAGCTCTATCATTTTTCACTACCATAAAAACTCCAGAATCAATCGACATTGTATCAATAGAATAAGAGACTATATTAACTTCATGTCAGTTAGGCTTGTTCGGTCTTCCCCATGTTGGGACTGTGGTCACCCTCACTGGCGGAACACGCACTGAGTGAGGGTGACCACAGGATTCTGTTTGAAAATGCTAAGCTGATTGCCCCCAACCAGGGTAACCATAGCCGACTGGTACGGGAGGCAATAGAGATCCAAAAACATGCGGACAATTTCAACAGAAAAGAAGAAGCGTTGAGTCTAAATAGAATTTGGAATCCCATTCTGAGGAAATCAAGGATCACTAATGAAATCACGGCAGGTAGTGCGGCAACTAACAATGATGATTATTCCCCAAACCCGACAGAAGTAATTAACACTCCAGACTACCTATATCAATATAAATACGCCTTAAGAAATCGAAACGTTTAGTCATCGGAAATGAGGAAGCCTCTGAAGAAGCTAGCCACTCGCGCTAGCGAAACGTCAGGAAGAAATTCCAAAAAACGACGGCCTTCAAGCCCGAAGAAAAAGTAGTTATAGTAATTGGTGTTGAAGTTAGCAATTCGGCTAAGATCAAACAAGGGGTACCTCAGGGTTCAATTCTTGGGCCTTTACTAGTCCTGATTTATACTAATGACTTGATGAATTATTTTCATGATATGACAACAGTTCAAGTTATAACAGACGACACAAACTTATGATGCAGCAAATTTGGTAGATCGTACCCAAATTGTATATGAAAGGGTTCAAACATGGGCAAAAAATAATCACCTTGAGCTCATCATCAAAAAACACGCTAATGAAATTCACATTGAGCAATGTTCAAGAAAATTTTTTCATATATAAAAACGAAGGTCGACAAATTGAATCGTGTACAATCACCAAAATGTTGGGTCTAACTCTGGATTATAAACTTACCTGGACTGCTCACATAGATACTCTTTTGTAATAAACTAATAAAAAACTGTTATGCTCTCAGGTTTATGGCTAATTTCTGTAGTGAGAGTATTATCCAGTATGTATTACGCAACTATAAACTGTCATTTAAGATACGGAATCCTGATTTGGGGTACAAGCTCTTCTGCTGAAAGATAGTGTTTATTCTTCAGAAAAGAGCCGTCAGAATTGTAGCTGGAATAGGATGGAGGGACTCATGTAGAGAAGTTTTTAAAAAACATGGAATACTCACAGTTGCCGGTTTGTATATCTACGAGTTATGTAGTTATGTTTACATGAACAAACATATATTTTCTACCCGGCAACATTGTTACACTACCCGTTCTAGAGATTATCTGATACCCAACACTCACAGAACGACCTTATTCCAGAAAAGTTTTCTCTATCTCGGCCCTAAATTTTTCAATAAGCTGGATGACTCAGTTAAGAACTTACCAACGTTGAGAAGCTTCAAGTATAGATTGAAAAGAATGCTACTTGAAAAAAATTGTCACACACTTGATGAATTCTAACCATTCATTTATGCATGTATGTATGTATGCATATATAGTGTAATATTCTAATTTCTAATGTTGAAATGTTTTCTTTATCTACGAATAATCAATGTGTATTGTTCAACTATTAAATGTTTAGTATGTACTGCAAGGGAGTTCGCCCCCCCTTTTTTAATGTGTTTTTTTTGACGTCTTTCTTCTTGTATGAAAATATTGTGAAAAATAATTTCATACTTTTGAACAGGACAAATAAATACTACTACTACAGTTTTTCTAGAAGTGATCTCAACATATATCCCTCCTTCTCCAAGCTCAATCGACCAAAATACGTGCATTCCCATGATTTTCAAATTTTGCTTCTGAGCAAAATTTCGAAAATCATGGAAGTGCAGCACTCATTTTAATCGATTAAACTTGGTACGCTCTGGATATAACTCCAGAAAAAGGATCGATATTGAAACCGTCACCTTGAAATCTGGTCTTTTCACAACCGAACTACCTATGTATTGGACTATCTTGGACCGAAACACAGCACAAGCCATATTCAAAATCAGCTCACATATCTCCTAAAAGGGCTCTAAAATAGTGAAAATGGATTCAAATGATTTTTTCTGTTCAAATAGTTGTCAAATGTATTAGGTTATTTTCGTGACTGAAATTTCAAACCTCAGAAATGAATACCCAGATATATTTCTGTAAATCAAACGACGATCTTCTACCAAAAATGATTGAGAAATTTGTTCCTTATTTAACGAAAAACAACTTATGTTTAATTAATTCGAAGAAAAAGTAGTTTGTGTGGCTCATGAATATTTTGCATTGCTCCAAATTTGCCGCACAACATTACTTTTTTTTCTGTGCGTTTGTTGAGGTACCCAAGAATCCGTATGGTATGATATAGCCATTCATATAAATGCCAAACACAGCCCGATTTTCTGAAAATTTATTCATTTCATAATCAGCTAGTTCAGGAGAGGTTCTTCGATCTAACAAGTTTTTTCATTCAAAACGAGTGTATCAATAAGTGTCATACTTTTTCCCCGGGGAAGAATGACGTGTGCTAGATTTTATCGCTCCACTCTCGGTATTTTATTGATAGTAGAATGAATTTAGTTCGTAATATCCTGAAATTACCTCTCAATAATGATATGTAATTTGAACAAGAATCAACAGATCTCAGAAATATGATCATCAAAAGTTACTCATTGTTCATTCAATTTCACTATCGCGGATGATTCTGAATAAAATTATACAGATCCCAGTATAAACACCGTAGCCACTGTAAAATGCTCGTTTTTGGTGGTCCAAAACATTTTCCGCCCCAAAGATGCTCGAGGTGTGTAAACTAATTTTTTAATTCGCGGTTGTTCCGCAGATTCTACATAACTCCGAAATCGCATGAAAAATATAAATAAACAAATGGATCATTTATAAGAACGCGGGGAAAGTACAAAAAAAATTCAGAGATCATTCAAGACCCCCCAAGGACCCATTATAAAGAAACATTTCCGAAATTAATGAAACAGTGTCGAAATGGTGCGGAAAAGAACTTTCACAGCTTATTGAATCTTTTTGCCAAATAAGAAAGAACTTCGAAATACATGGAATGATAGCTACGGGTTTCCTCATTATCTTGAACTTCGAATCATTGAAAAATGTCAGTTTTTGCCTGAGTTATGAAACAACTCGTCCGCCCGCCTCCAAGCGAATGCATAGACAACAGAATTCCTATAGAGAAAGCGGCAGCTGAAATGAGGAGAATTTTGGGTCCCTTTATCTCGACAACTGTTGAGTTTTCGGGAAAAATGATGAGGGTCATTTTTTTAGATAATGAGACGATCTTTAATTTTTGTTCGAACGAAAATTCTCTAATTCGTATATTTAGCCAGATATTGGCGGGAAACACATTTTTCTAGGTTTGGGGGGCCATTTTCGGCCATTTCCATGAACGCAATCGTGTCAAGTTTTGGGCCCTTTGAAAACATCTGTGACGACCTACAAATTGAGCCACAAGTGAAGAACTCATAGACTTATTCACAGGTTCGTCCCTTCATTTACCGTTCATAAAATACGTTCGCATACAAGAGGGGGGGGGGGGGAGGAGTCTGGCTGAGTGTGACAAGATGTGACAAGGGGGGACGGGGGGTATACGGCAACGTGACTTCGCCGTTTATTATTTTTTGACATGAGCGCTAGCCAGCGTGACCACTTTTGGTAGAAATCGACTTTTTCAGTAGATTTCTGACGGAAATTGAAAAATTTTTGTATGAAAGAAATCTTCAGTATATTTTGGTAGAAATCTACATGTGCGACGTCTGATAACGAATTCCTAAACTGGTCAGATTTTTTATTCAAATCTATAGTGACTCCATCTTTGCGCATGGATGGCAAAATAAAGCGATTTTTTACTGTTTCATTGAGCATTGAATCTTCTGATTATGTAAAATATGTATATTATTTGTGGCCATCCATATTGAAATTGTTTATAAATATCTTGAAAGATAAGGCCAACCAACATATAAATTATTTAAATATGTGAAACAAAAAAATTCCGCCGTTTTCTATTATATATGAACACCGCCACCTAGTAGTCAGATGCTAAAAAACGATATGTATCGGCCAACAGATATTGTGGCAGTTTTCCGTAATATCTGCTCTGTGTACTATCATTTAGAATTTATCATACTCAGCAGGGGGGGTCTTAGTTTTTGTGACGGAATATTTCTAGGGGGGGTCACAAAAAGTGTGACACAGCGTGGCAATGGGGGGGGGAGAGGGGGTCAAAAAAGCTGATTTTAGTGTGACGTATTTTATGAACGGCCCCTGGACTAATATAATGAACTCTTAGGAAACATGTTGCAAAGAAAAAACTTATAAGAAATTTAAATCAAATCCAAAAAAGAGGTTGATATCGAATTTTTGGTCAAAGAATAAAAATCAAATGTTCGATTGATCAAAAATATAATATTCGGGTGATGACCGGACGTTTGCGGAGGTAATACCTCGGTCGCTATGAACACTTTTTTCTTAGGTTTTCTTTTGTTCAACTCACGTAATTCGATCTCCTCTACATAATATCCTTATAAAATTTTCAGCGGTCTCGTATATTTTCGGAGATAAAGGTCCATTTTGATAAACACCACACACACCCTCTTATTTACTCGTTTTCAACATTTTTAAGCAGAAAAAAAACATTTTTTCAAAAAATCCAACTTTCTCCAAAAGTCAACATTAACACATTCAGATCTCAACAATAACAATGAGAGCGGCAATACTGCAAATACATCACTTTGGACTGTCATTGCACTATGACGTCACAAGAAATTGGTTATATGGTTCGAAAAGAGATGCAATTTTTGAAAAAATTTGATATGGAAAATTTTGAAGTTTTACAACAATGGATGACCTTTATTTTCGAAAATATACGAGACCGCCGAAAATTTTATAATGATATTTTGTAGAGATCGAATTACGTAAGTACACTCACTTTGAACTTTCGTTTATATTAATACAAATTTCTTTATTTGAATTTTTTATGATAAATGCGTGTTCGGCATACAAATCATATCTCATAAATTTCCGTTGTTTTTCACGAGGAATGTTGCAAATAGCAGCATTTAGAGTACTTACCAGAATATTGAGGGCAGTTTCGACAATAAAAATGGATTAGCCTTGAGTGACGAGAATACTGAATCCTTCACTTGAGAAAATGGCTGATGAAACGGTAACGTGGCATTTTCGGATACTAATGTGTGTTAGTTATTGATAGATAGTTTATTGACTATGTGACACATACAGTGATCTGCAGGAAATTTCTCAGGAGACAACTCCCAATTTGATTTTTGCAAATCCACGCCATTGTGTGGCTTTATTCTCTGGAATTTTCAGGGGCCCCTTTTATGCCTTTCCCTGCAGGTGAGCTTTGAATTCCTTTTGATGTTTCATGCTCCTGAACTGCATAATAAGTGGCATGCAAAAAATAATTAAAAAAAAAATACCACGGAAGAAACACATTTATTCACTTTATATACCTAATTACAACTTTACAGACTCTGCGAGAGAGCAAGACAAACCAGTACCGTCAGGCTCCACTTGCAGAGAAGTGATTTTTCCGTCTTCGATCACCATGGAGTATCTCTTGCTCCTCGTACCACCTAGAGGAGGAATGTCGACAGACAGATCCAACGCTTTAGCCAAGGCGGCATTGGGGTCAGCCAGCATGCGAACTTTTCCGTTGGTATTTTGGTCTTTGGCCCATGCGGCCATGACGAATGGATCGTTCACTGATACGCATATTATTTCTGAAACTCCCTGGCTTTTCAGGTCGTCAGCTTTCTTCACGTATCCTGGAAGATGGGTCTGCAATGAAAATATCCTGTTGAAACTCTTTGCAGATGTATACATCGTACTTGAAGCGCAGAACACAAAGTGGCAAAATAAAAAATATTTTCAGTAATAAAGACCAAATAGAATGCGGGGTGCTTCAGGGTCCCAAATAGCACACGACGTCCTGAAGACGAACCATTTATGTCCCAGTTACGTCGATACGTCCCGGGACGTATAGGAGACATTCGAAGAACGTACATTACCGGATGTACCATGTATGTACTGGTTAGACGTCCCATGTAGGTACATACTTGGTCCCGTTCCAATCGGAATGTCATAAAAACGTACATGCTTGGAAGTACTATGTACGTACTTTATTGAGTGTCCCTGATACGTTTACATTAACTCCTCTTCAGGTACGTACTTTTCGGAATGAATTAGGGACATACCAATGACGTGTTTTTTTGTGAATCCCATGTACGTACTGCTCAGACGTATCATTTACGTACATGTTTGGAAGAACTATGTTCGTACTATTTGGACCTTCCAGGTGCGTACATATTGAGTCCCTTTCAGATACGTATCTTTCGAAACGTTTGCGGGACATAGTAATGACGTACATTTTTGGAAATCGTATGTACATACTATCTGGACGTCTCGTTGACGTACTTTTTTGTACATACTGTTTGGACCTCCCAAGTACGTACGGATTGGGTTCCTTTCATTTTCTACATTTCTGTTAGTATGTACATACTGTTTGGACCTCCCGAGTACGTACGTATTGGGTCCCTTTCGGTTCCAGGGGTATTGGGATTTTGAGAGTGATCACTTAGTGTATTCAAACATATATCAATATTGGTAATGCAATATTCATAATGAATTATTTCTAAAAAAAATTGGAAAAATTGAAACATCGACATGTGGTGAATTCAAATACCAGAAAATTACATACAGAATTTTTTGCACAGCAAGTTTGATATTCCAAAACCGCCATCACATGAGACAGTGATCCTTTAGTCTTTTTTCGAATATATTTTCATTGTTACTGAACTTTCTAAAATTTTAATATTATCTCGAACAAAACTAACTTGAAGTCATCACATCTATAGCACCCAACTCCTTCTTAAAAACAAGTATCTCCGTGCCGTAGAGCGTAACAGTGGTCGACAATAATATCTCCATAGAAAAGGTCGAGAGTTCAAGCCCCGCAGCAGCCAGGTCTTTTTCCAAGTAAGTATTCGGTTAGATGGTTAGTACACTTGAATGAGTAAAATTTCCAACTTGACTATTTGGTAAAAAAGAAATGAATAATCCCGAATATGAAAACTTAGATTCATTAAGTGATATAAAATGATATATCATTACGTTGTTTTCGAATATTGATCTAATATCGCCGAATGTTCACATTTTTTTGTGGCCACTATTGATATCATCTACAATATAAGGTTAATATTCCCGTAATATTGAACCAATATTGGTCAAATATGTTTGTTCTACTTGGGATAGCGCATACAGAATGGAAAATGTACGTTTTCGGAATGTCCCAAACAGTTCCCCTTTCTGTACATTTCAGGTCCTGTGTGAACTAGAAAAGTACGTACCTGGGATTACCGACTATGCGGAAACGGTAAGTCGCAGGGAGGTCTTATGTACGTCTGTCGGAGACAAAAGTACGTCCTAAATACGTACAATACATCCTCACCGTACATAGTACGTCCACTGGACGTACTTGTGCTATTTGGGGTACAGCATGGGGACCGATTTCGTTTTTGTATATATGTTAACGGGCTGTTTCAGTTGAACAACTCTGGCAAATTCATTAGTTTCGCAGATGATACTGCGATATTCTGCTCAAGAAAAACTGACAAGAAACAAGAGGAAGGTCAGAAAAAGACCTGGAGATTATGAAAGATTGGTTTGATTATGAAAAGTTATTCAATTTTGAAAAAAGAGTTTTTATACCATTTCGCAACCAACTGAGAATTTTATCTGTTATCCACTTGAAGTATCTAGGAGTCATGATAGATTCTCATTTAACCCCTTTAACGCGCAAAACAATTTTTTTCTGAAAGCTCACATTTCAGTGCCAGGTTATATGAAATGGCGGTCTAGGAGTTCGGAAAAAATATTTTAAAAAAATTCCGAGTACTGGAGTGGGTTGAGGGGGGGCTATAAATGGTGGTAGATATTGCTACCAGAGACCTTTGGGATCTATAAACAATACATAGTGGGCAGTGGTAAATATAGCTACCAAGAGAAAAATTTATGAAACCAACATTTTATACTGATGACAGAGAAGACTAAACTGATAATAACATCATCATTATAAGAGCAAAAAAGCTTGTACACAATGCGACTTTACAAGTTTGGCAAATTGTATTGCTACAGAGGTTTCAGAGGGGCAGATCGTCTCCAGATATTCCTTGACCTCGAATTACGAGTCAAAATAATCTCTGTCCATCAGATGTTCTTCTATATCTTCAAACTACACTTGAGTCAGCAATTTTATTCTCTACACGTGGAAATATATAAATATTCCATGAAAACCCGAATTTTCCTAGGTTTTCAAATAATATCTTGTCGCAAATTGTATTCTAGAAAATGCTGATTCAGATGTCATCAAGGTCTTTTGGTGAATGATGATCTAGCTCCAGCATAATTTGAACTGAGTGAATGGGAAAATGAAAACAGCAGCTTTTCGAAGACAGGTAACACTTGTCCAGAAATTACGGTTTTTTCGACAGTGAAATCATATAAAGGGGATTATTCAATTGTGGCAATATTATACAACCATGTACAGAGGGCGTATCTATTATTACTTTTCAATAAAAAGAACGAGATACAAATATTTTCCTATCAGACGATGGCAAAAACTGAAAAGGACTACTAGTCGATGTCACAAATGGACAGTGGTATCCACTGCTACCAAGACTGGGCACAAATGCGAATTTAGCGTGATGTCCACGTGCTTGGTATCTATATTAACCATAAGTTCACCTCGATTAGCGACTAGGTTCGCTAGGATCGAATTCTGGTGAACGGTCAAGCGACTATGGAACAAAATACGTTGCGTTGATAGTTCCTTTTGCAAGTTCTTTGAACATTACAGGACTTTCCTTTCGTTTGCATAAAAAAAACCGTTTTACTGGACCAACTACTCCCACCTATTCTCTGGAGTCACACTTACATCCACACATGTGGAGCGGGTCAGTTTTTCGCTTGAGGCTGATTTATTATTAAGAGGAATTGTGAATTCTAAAAGTGCGCTGAAAACTGTGTGCAAGAAGGGTCTAGAAATAATGATGAAGTGGCATGCCGCAAAGAGTTAAGATGGAATCACCACTAACGTGCATAGTGTACAGGTTTCATCAATTCCAAGATATTCTGGACCTTGAAAATAAGAAAACACCCTACAAAGGTACAAAGTCGCATAACTTATTGCATGACGGGGTGGGGAGGAGTTTCAAAAACGTACCTGAAACCACTTGAGGTTATTCCAAGAAAATATCTCGACCTCATATTGAATAAAAATCCAAAATATGCAACTGAAACACTATACAGTCAACAGATCCTTGATTTCCAGTGATGAAACCCAGTTAGTAAAACGACTCAGACCTAGATGCAAGGTAATATATAATATATATATATATATATATATATATATATATATATATATAAAAAAATATATATATATATATATATATATATATATATATATATATATGTATATATTGGAATAAAGTGTTAAAAGAGTACACATTTCTGCTTGCTGCTCTACCCAAAAACAATCTTCCTCATATTGTTACCGTTCAGCAAAGACTTTATATATATATATATATATATATATATATATATATATATATGAGTTCCTGGGACCATAAGTGGGTATTCAATAGTTTGCCACTTCTCATACAAAGCTGTAACACATACATTAGATTCAGGACAATGATCAATGTTCATACAGGGTGTTTCAGAATTCAGTATCAAGATTTCAGGGGAGCATTTTTCAAGTCAAAATAATACTTTTGTTTCCCATAAACATGTGTCCGCAAAGGCTTCGTTGCCGAACTACAGAGCGTTGAAGTTTCAAGATTTTTTTAGTTTTTTCTTCATAGCTCTTTCAGTTTTTGAGATATCGAGATCAAATTCGAAATGAAGGTTACGTTTTAGATTTCACATCATCCAGTATGCCAAGTGATTGTAACATGTTACAGGAAGATATGTTTTCAGGGGTAGAGCCCATTTTCGCCCCATACATTTTTTTGTAGTGCTCCGCTGGTGCATTCTAAAATATTAAATCAATTCTTTGTTTTGTTTATAAGTTTTTTCATCTAATTCGTAATTCGCTAGATTTATTAAATTTGTCAACGAAACAATGAAAAAGTGAATTGTGGTCTTTGACTGCTAGTTTCAATTTGACGTTCACGTTTGTTTTGAAGCATTTGACATTATTTGAAAGTTGAGTCTCATCAAAAAAAACTGAAAAAAATCTTGAAACTTCAACGCTCTGTAGTGTTCGGTAACGAATCGTTTGCGGACACATGGTTATGGACAAAAACGTCTTATTTTGACCTGAAACATACGCCCCTGAAATCTTGATACTGAATTTTGAAACACCCTGTATATTTGACACACCTCGTTTGTCAATTCATAGACTCTGAAGGTTGACATGAATTTCATATGATTCAAAATAAAATTTTTCTCTTTTATTAGATGATATATTATGTAGATATAGATATTACAGTGTGACCAAAGTATAAATGTATAAATATATTCACGAGCCTTATGCCGGGCTCTATATACCAAACCGAGTACCAAACAAACTATGTATAACTATATGTTTCAAAATTGAATTGTAAAGACACGTACACGGATTTTTTTCACTTTTGTGGATTATTCTCATATTAATTCAATTTTGTGACGTACTGAAACCGAATATTATTATATACAGATCGAAACATATTAGCCAAAGACGGCAATTGGTGGGGATGGTTGTCAACCCACTTTCTAAGAAAACATCAACCGCAATTGGGATTATTTTAGTTTTAAACATTAATTCATTATCATTTTCCTCGGCCCCACTTTTAACGTCAAATCGCCGCCACTGCTTTGCCAAATATTCGTAGCTAATAGTCTTCGCAACAAGTTCCTTTTCGTGCAAGCTGACGCAAAACAAGCATTTTGCAGCCGCAACATAGGCCGCAAAATGATAATTTGCGACCTTTACCTAAATTTTTTACAGCCGTTAAGTACCTAGAGTAACTTCCAGCAAACTGAACGTCACTAAGTATAGCATTTAACATTTCTGAGATATGACAATAAAAATTATTTTGAAATGTTATATTTGCTTGTTTCGCTGAATAGGTATTTCATTTCTTAAGAAACACTCTGATACGAAGCATCGGTTTACTTTTCCTTATTGGCGATTTTTTAAAACGACATAAGTCGTAATTCTCTATGGCCAATTAAAAGCACGTCAAAATTTCAAACAAACATATACAGGGTGTAACTGAATAAGTGTAAAATATTTAAGGAGGTGATTTCTCATCGAAAAAAAGATAGTATCTTTAATTGGAGCATCCCTTGTTAAGATACAGCCCCTGAAAGGGGGTACATAAAATTTGTATAACAATTTTTTTCACAAGCACTGAAAAAGTTCAAATTAGTTTTGTTCATTACCCTTCAATCGTTTAATGCAGGTACTAACTACAAAATAACAATAAATCCAGTTCGCATTTATGACGATGTATCTCTGAAGTTGTTTTAAAATTTTTTTTGCTGCGAACTGGTTCATTATGGGCAGACCACCCAAGAGACATTTTTTGTTTACAATGAAACATGCTATCGGAAATAAATTTTTACTTAAATGGTAAACAAATAATAAGACAAAAAGTTTGATGGGGATGACGGCTGCAAAACTCTACCACTAGGAGCGCCACCACTGCATGTACCTTTGACAGCCTTTCAAGGCAAATGACAACAATTCCAAACATTAAACGTCCCTTCTTTGCAATAATTAAGAATATAAAGATTTGAAATCGACATAAAATGGTCTTATGTAGTGCATTCGGATGTAAAAATGTAGGTACGCATTTATTTCAAAAGAAACAAAACTGAAAAAGCAGTGGGAAGTAGCCCTGAAAAGAAAGAGCTTTCAGGCTTCTGAACATTCTAGATTATGCTCCACTCACTTACAAAATAACGTAGCAGGGCCAG
This sequence comes from Zygogramma bicolorata, assembly GCA_032362365.1. NCBI lineage: Eukaryota > Metazoa > Arthropoda > Insecta > Coleoptera > Chrysomelidae > Zygogramma > Zygogramma bicolorata. The sequence goes on from JAVJAQ010004579.1 coordinate 577,794, forward strand.
TAGATGGTTATTATGATGATTTATAACGAAACACCTCTGTAATCAGTTTGAATTTTTTACCTTTCACTCAGATCTTTTTTTTTCTTTGAGGGATCCACCACGTTCCCTCAACAAACTTTTCAGTTCTGGTACAGACAAACATCCATATCTATTGGTTGGAGAAAACATCCTTATGATTCTTAAGTATCTTTTGAAAATATTCATTAAAATAAACATAACCTGCAAAATCACTCATTAGGCACATGCAGTCGTGCTGCCACCTACTAAAAGCTTTGGGTCATCTTCCCCATTGGAAATAAATTTTAGTGGTTGCGTTTTCCACCTCTTACAACCATTGTGTAAACCAAATAAATTACTGGCTGACTAAGTGTCTTTCTGGTAGTACAAAACGTCAGGTTAATTTCAATATTGTAACTTTTTCAGTGCTTGTGAAAAAAATAGTTATACAAATTTTATGTACCCCCTTTAGGAGCTGTATCTCAACAAGGGATGCTCCAATGAAGTTTCTTTATATGAAAGATGAGGAATCACCTCCTTAAATGTTTTACATTCATCCAGTTACACCCTGTATATTATGGAGTACGATTTCAACTTGCGCTATAAGTGGTAATTCTATAACCACACAGTTAGATTTTAAAGCAAGTGTGTTTAGAATTTTGACGTGCTTTTAATTACATAAATTACGAATATAATGTTTATTGGAATCAAATAATTTTCACGGTTGCATGAACAATATTGTGTTTACTATTTCAGTGATTTTTCGTCCACCTTACCCGAAATTTATGATCGAGATGTCATTCGATTTCGATTCGGAAACTTTTTGAATTATTTCAATTTCCGCATAAAAAAACAAATTAGTAAAAATTAAAAAAAAAAGATTTAATTTCTTTTTCAATATTTCAAAGTGTTACAAATATGCGAAATATAAAAAAAAATCCTTAGAAAGGAAGAAATTTCGAGAGAAATTTACTACAAAAAAGTGGCAAGTTTAAATTCGCATTCGAAAAATTATGATGCTTCCCTTTATGACTATTGTATAAAAATATTCATAATGTTTCCTAGGTTTCTTCAAGAATTATGATATCCAACCAGTCGATAAGTAGTGAAATTATTATTTACTCCCACTTATCAATTGTTATTGTCGAGAGTCTTCCTATCACCTCGTAAACGTTCAAGAATTTAAAAAAAAGCTGCTTGAAAATTTCAAGTTCATATATAAAAAATTATTACCGGTTTTCCTTGATAAATACATAATAATTGTTCCTTTGTGGTTTGTGAAAATCCAAGTAACGAGCATGCAATGACTTTCATTAATCACTAAGTAATTACATTTCAAGGATATTATGAGGTTTCCACTCACTTTGGAACAACCGGGCGTAAATGCTCCCGGGACAGCAAAAAGGATGACTTTTTTTCCAGAAGACAACTGGGCCAGGTTGACCTTATTTGTTGGAAGATCTTCGTACAAATCAACGCTTGGAACTGCATCTCCTACCTGAAATTTAAATGGACGAAGATAGAGTTATCGTGTAAAATGTTTCGAAAAACCGGCCTTAACTAGTAACTAACCTCAATGGATTACATAATATTAGTAAACTTGATCAACTTACTTTGACCATTTTTACAGAAGACGTTTGCAAAAATCTCTGAAAATGTGGGCCTACAGGCTTTCTCAACACCCCAAACACAATCTTACTGATATTCATTTTCCGTAACAGGTTCTTTTATATACAGTGATCTGCTGTCTCTGTTCAACAATTCCCAAACTATATCAGTTATCAGTATCAGTATGACAATTAAACAGAGAAGGAAAATGTGACATTGACCTTGAATTCATGGAATGCAGACACAAGGATATTGTCAGAAGCAAGATGCATAATATGCATAGAGAGAGAGCAACACACTGGCTCAGCACGAGTTCCACGAACCCATCAAACAAAAAAGATTCTAATCTCAATTCTAAGGCTGGATCCAGATAGATCCGAAATTCGATCGTACAACGATCAGATAGCTTTCTGATTGGTCTAAATTCAAATTCAGACCAATCAGAAAGCTATCTGATCGTCGTACGATCGGATTTCGGATCTGTCTGAATCCAGCCTGAGGCTGAATTCAGACAGATCCGATCGTACGATGATCCGATAGCTTTCTGATTGGTCTGAATTCAAATTTAGACCAATCAGAAAGCTATCGGGTCGACGTACGATCGGATTTCGGATCTGGTTATTGGTAGATCATGAAGAAATCTCTTTGTGAACCAGGTACGCATGCACAATAATCATAGATATGATTAGATAGAGGAATATTTTGAAAGTAGTCTCTTTTATAATTGGCAGGCAGTATTGTCTTAAGATTCTGATTTTATAATCATTTGTTTTATAATTTGCGCATGGGCAAAAGAAAATTACACTTTCATTTCGAAGAACTCTGGATTCACGAGCCTAAAGTGAAAGTAAAGATGTTGGCGGTGCATAGGTATAGAAAGGTCTACTAAAAATAAAGTTTATCTTTCATAAAGAAAGTGCAGAAATAAGTCATTGATTAATTTATTCCAAACCGTTTACAGATTATTCTGGGCTTCTAGTAATTGAAAATTTCTACAGGTATCGTCTAAAAAACTTGTATTTGATCAGAAAATAGACCAGAAATTCGAATGATTCAAAATGGTTTCGCCCAAAATGCTTGGGACACAAAATATTGCACTTTATGCTGTTCCTAGGTCATGGGAGCGCATCCATTCAAGACATATGTTCAAAACATGGGTATGGATGGAATGAGTCTCCCGATAACTTGCTGACGCCCCCTACTGCCCCTACAAACATCAATCCTCAGAAATCGAAACTTAGCAGCCAATGGCCGCGTCTAAAAGCTTAAAGCGCCCAAAGCCGTTGCACAAAATTTGACAGTTTTCTATGATGAAATGTCAAAATTTGTGAAGCAGCTCAAAGCGCTTCAAGCTATTAGATGCGGCCAATGGCTGCGTCTAACAAAATGAAGCAGTTAAAGCCGCTTAACAAAATTTGCCATTCCACCATGTAAAACTGTAATATTTTGTGCAGCGGCTTTGAGCGCTGTAAGCTGTTGTTAGACGCAGCTAATGGAGTAGTGGTCACACTGAATTTTTAAACTCTCACCAACCACAAATAATTTAGGCGGGAGTTGTTCTTTTGATGCAAAGATTAGGTTACAGTTACATTTACATTCGTTTCGTTTGGGTATTGTGAAAAGAGAGGATATATATATTTACATTTGGCGAGAATTTGTCGGGTCAAGATTTTTACTTTCCAAATACATTATATGTTTTATTCTTTTTGAATTCACTCCTTTGAAAATGCCGAATCAACCAAATAAGAAGTTATACGTTGTTAAACGAGGTGAGTCTTCAATCATAATGAAAAAAGTACATTCAGTTATTTTTATCAATTCATTTTGTTAGATGGCAGAAAAGAGGAGATTCACGTGGACAAAATAACCTCTCGAATTCAAAAATTATGTTACCGATTAAATATGGATTTCGTAGATCCGGTAAGGCTCAAATCACTATTTTTTTATCTTAAGGTACTTCGAGCTGCTTCTATTTTTCAAATTTATAGGTTTCCATAACGCTGAAAGTTATCAATGGCTTATATCCTGGTGTAACCACTGTTGAACTGGATACATTGGCAGCTGAAACTGCTGCAATGAAAACTGTAGACCATCCAGATTATGCTACTTTGGCAGCACGTATAACAGTCTCAAATCTACACAAGGAAACCAAAAAACAATTTAGTGGTGAGTAAACCCATAAATTCCATTAATTTGTGAATCAAAAAAACGACTTCTCTCCAAAATATTCCCTTATCAAAGACACTTTCATTTATAATGGGTTTGATAATATTCAAGCACCTTCCATCAAATCTAAAAAGTACATGCAATAACAGAAAGTTTAAAGAAGTGTCGAAAACTTTTTTCGAGAAAGAACCTGTTATAGTTTATCAGAGTACTATCAAGATATATTTGATTCAACTTGTGCCTTAGAGGTAATACATTTTATGCAATTAATATTGGAAATTTCACAAATGAACTCTTATTGGCTATATTCGTGGAAGTTATTCAGTGTGCTATGAACACTGTCCTTTTCCGTCTATAATTTTTTGTACATGAGTTCAGTAACGACCCTGAAATTTAATTCAACAACCCCCAATGTATAATATTTCATAGTGCATGGTTTTTAATAACATTGCCCGAATTATTATAGCTTGACAAGTAGCCATAGCTAATATATGTGAATTTATTACTTAAATTATTGTAAACAAGCTTTGTCACTGAGATGTTAATCTTTAGACAATAAAGCATATTTTGACTTTGATACATTAGGGTGGGTTCAATTTTGTTTTTGTGAAGATTGGGGCTGATATTGTTTTTATTATATGGATGATAAATTGAAACCCTGAATACCTGTCAGGTTGGAGAAAATGCAATTACACATTCTCAACCAAACCACCTATATCCAGATTATTTCATTTTTCAACCAATATAAAATGTTTCAATACTATATTACCTGTCAATTCAAAAAAATACTCTCCATTTTTGTCCAGGCATAAATTAATCAGAAGATGGCTAATGATGACTTAGTAACTCAAGAAGTTCAATGATCAAAATCGAATAGTAGCATTCATCCATTATATTTAGTTGCATAACTCAAAGGTGGATTCGAGCAACCCAACTTAACTTATAAAAAACTCAACAATTCTTAAGTGACAGATAAAACATGTGTATTTTCAAGTTGAGTATTTGTCTGAATGCCCTCATTCAATCTTGATGATTTATAAGTCAAGTTATTCATAAGCTAAGTTGGCTTGCTTGAATCTGTCTTAACTCATCAACTTAATTATTGCCTTTTTTCTGCTAACGCTTAAAAAAATTGTCAGCTGTCAAAAACAGTAGCGCATGTCTTCGCTATTCAAGTTCAGGAGTTGTTGCAAGAATTTTATCTAAGATAATGAGCATAATGACAGTTCATGTGAAGTAAAGCCGGATTCATGCAGCTTCAAGTTGCGGATGCTGATTGGTGAGAAACATTAATATGCAAATCATGAAGAATTAGCCTTCAGATTTGCTATTACTGTTTATTGTTCCTTGATGAAGCTTGAGTAGACTTGGATCAACATTTTTTTGTTGAATATAATATAAGTCAAAAAATGTTTGATTTAATTATGGTCATTTCAACAGTTTCCTCGAATTGCTCTAGTAGACTTGGTCCACTATTTCTCTGGACCCTCCAAATGTTTAAATATTATCAAATAATATATGTCCTTAAAACGTTTGTGTTTTTAGTACCTATGGTGTTTGATGATTTCACTGGAAATTTGTAATGAATATAAATCATATGATTTAGACTTTAATAGTGTAACTTCCTTAAAAAAAAAATAGTTCTCAGTTTATCAATCATTTGGGTGATTCAAGATTTTGCCATGATCCTTGACATTGAAAGTAAGTCCTTCATGACAACATGACAGGACAGCTGAAATTATTATTTGTGTAAATTTCAATGTGAGCTCTTCAGCTTGAAGAGCGAATGTAATATTCTGATTCCCAGTGTGCCACTATCTAACCATAATCCTTAAGTATTTTGACTCCAAGTACTTAGGGAGTCAGAGAATTGAAAATTTGAGGGGTATATTGAACATCAAGTTCAGTACACATAGTGAATCATGGTTTGATGTACATTTTTGAAGGCATGTTTGTGGGATCATAATAACCGTTTCTTTGAGATACACTTTGTCGGTAAAAAAAAAATAGATTTCAGAGCGAAATTGGGGATTATATATATTTGGATTGATTTTGGTGTGATGGTTGTTTACCAAGCACCTCTTGTAAGCTGAGAATTCAATTCATTTCAGAAAGATGATCAGAGAATGGAAAGAAATCAGTCATTTGCAACATGTTTTTGAGAAAAACTTGTAATAATCAGAAGTCTGGATAGCTCGTATACAGATGATCTTGGGTTCAGGGCCCACTATTTGAGCTTTATTTTTTCTTTTTTTTATATACGAATATATCAATAAATGTTATGACATTTTTTATTTGGTTGAGGCCTTATGAAATTATAATATAGAATATCCAGTAGAGCCATAGAAGATATATAATCTGCTAGCCACGTGAAGGTACAAGTGTTTAAAAACCCTTTTGTGTTGACTTATACCTGAAAAATTTCATGCACAAACACTTGATTTTCACTGATTTTGAACACTTTTAACTGAAGAAATCCCTTCTAGAGATTGCCAACAATGCCAACAGAGGCGCACTTCATGAATCTGGTATCGTAACTTAACATTTCCTGCACTCGCCTGAAAAAAAGAGTTTGAACAACAAATAAAATAAAATGAACAAAATAAAACAAAATAAGAAAGTTAAACATATACATCTTCCAGAAAGCGTTCATACAAGAAATTATATAAAATAAAAAGAATGACAGCAAAAGATGCAATCATTCACTATTTCGTTTTATATTGATATATTTTGATTGGAAACTGATAATGCGCATGACCGAAATATTTCCTGTTCTCAATGTTCCGAGTTTCAAATTATTTTTATTTCTTACCTAACAATAACATAAATATCATTTACTGATAATCTTTAATATTGTAATGGATTCAAAATTCACAATATCAGAAACTCAACAATTTGGAGGTTGGCCACAGTGAAACCGAAAAGGTGATGTTCACAGAACTTACACAAAAGTTATTGTCAAGGAAGCTGAGACTTGATTGGTTCATTCTTATTTTCTTCTAGTCATCTGTATAAGCACATGTTTTTGTCCAAATACCCATTTTAATTTAATTAGTTTCTTATTTTATTTGCTGTTTAAACTCTAATAAAAAACTTTTATTCCATGATTTTAAATTGTTTTTGCATCCTATTTTACTAGGCAAGTTCCAAATTCTGGAAAACAATCAGTAAATCACGGTAACAATTTCTACCCAAGTAAGTTGAGAAAGGTCATTCAAGGTTAAGTTTGTTTTCATCATCGTCAGAATGCGAGATGCATTCTGTTATGAATTGATATCAATTTGGATACTAGAATTTTCAAAACCATCTTCTTTTTTCGAAATATGCGTTGACACTTTCATATATTTTGTTACACTAAGAAATAATTTACATGCGGTAACTACTTAATATATTACGGAAATGGATATTAGATTCGGCACTATTAACGTCATATTGGACTGTGGTTTTCTGAGTTTCCTCACAGTTGAAATAGCAAATGCGCCACCGTGAAAATGAGGAAGACGCCCCAGAGCGCCATGGCTCACTAGAACATTGACCTTTCCTTTTTCCGCACAAGGCTCTCTGCCTTCTGGAAGCACTCGTGAGATAAGAGGAAATGTAAAAGAAATTGAAAAATAAAATTGTTGAAATCAAACTCCTCGATTTTTTGGTAGGGTTTCAAATTTTGTCTATTTGGAGATAATTATTGGTGGATGATGTGAAGTTGTGATGTAATAATAATAGCGTGGGATTGGCTGTTGGGTAATGACGCCAAGGAGCCTTCCGAATGAGTTGGATTTTTCTTGAATAATGGTAATTTTCATCATCACGTAGATATTGACATTGCCAAAGGGTTGAATATGTATGGTGAGAAGAATGTTACAGACATAACACTGAATTGTTTCTCAAAGGAGAGAATGCAGTTTTCCAATACATACTTTTTTTACATTACATTCTAATGAATCAACACCTTCGATAGATTCAGGATGGTCTGGTAGTGCATTGCTTTGTGTTTCTTCGAAGAAAACAATGCACTATCAATGTATTAATATACTCGTGTCTATTCTTTAAGAACTTGGGATTACTTTCAACAAAAATAATCGACCTGAATATATACTAATTAGGAAGTGGTAGTAATATTATAAATTTTGAGTTGTCTCCCTGGAAATGAAAACCAAAAAACTTCAAATTTACATAATATCTGTTGTTAGGGCGAATTGGTATATTTTCGGTTATAATTGCTGTCGATCAAAATTTGCCGTTTCACCATGTAAAACTGTAAAATTTTGTGCAGCGGCTTTAGGCTGGATTCAGACAGATCCGAAATTCGATCGTACGACGATCAGATAGCTTTCTGATTGGTCTAAATTTAAATTCAATCTATAGATTGTATGGGGTACTCACCTAAACGCGAAATGTTTTTCTATTTTTGAAGTCTCTCTGCCATTTATTTGTCTTGTTTACTGACGTCTAGCGATACGGTTTCAAATGTGTTGTTATGGTGACTTGATACAATGCAATTACCGCTGTAAGTTTTTGATACAATGCAATTACCGCTGTAAGTTTTCGATAGTTGCATTGCTCTTAAGGGACATTTTATATATGAGGGAAATATTCTCCGATACGTGGTAACTGGAATATTACAAAAAGCAAAATTGATTGTCTATTTTGTCAGTTAGGTACATATCGTATATATAATAATGAATGTATATTCTTCGGCGTTTTGGAAGCTAGTCTTGAAAAGGAGTCAGACTATACTTTTCAGAACTTTTTCTTTTCCAAGGAAAGAGGAAACTCTAAAACAGTATTTCAGGTTGATTGTACCTACATGAGCGATTTCCTAGATTATCAATATCAACAGAATCTTTTATTTGCGCGATTTGTAGCATATTCTATTCAACATTAAAGTATCACAGTTTCCTGTACGATTCTCAGTAACACTGGGTTTACAAAAGCATTACACGTGTTTCGCTATACAATAGCTTCCCCAAGTAGGATGAAATCCTACATGCTTGAGGAAGCTGTTTTACAGCGAAACATGTTGCGGTTTTGTAAACCCATTGGTGGATGAAATCCTACCTGTTTAAGGAAGCAATAGAAAACACGTGTCGCTAGTGATAAATTTACTGGAAACTGATTTTCATTGATATTCATCAAATATTATCCAGTTCAATTCAATATTCTTTTCCTGGGCCAAAGATGTGTAGTTTTCGAAAGCTGTGTTCAATTTCATTCTCTCCTCATCAAAATGACTATTCAATAAGCTGCTTGACTTTTTTTGCAGAGGTCATCGACGACTTGTACAACATAACCAACGAACGCACCGGAACAAGAATGCCGATGATATCCGATTACCACCATTCGATCGTGATGAAAAACGCAGACCGCCTAAACTCGTGCATCATCTACGACAGAGACTTCTCGTACACTTATTTCGGCCTGAAGACGTTAGAGCGTTCCTATCTGCTGAAAATAAACGGCAAAATCGCCGAGCGCCCGCAACACATGCTGATGAGAGTCGCCGTCGGCATACACGGTGAAGACATCGATGCCGCCATCCAAACGTACAATTTATTGTCCGAAAAGTACTTCACGCACGCCAGTCCGACTCTGTTCGCAGCGGCCACCCCCAAACCCCAGCTGTCGTCTTGCTTCCTTCTCATGATGCCCGATGACAGCATGAAAGGCGCCTTCACTTGTTTATCCAGGTGCGCCGTCATTTCCAAGTCGGCAGGGGGTATCGGACTGAGCGTCCACAACGTCCGAGCGAAGGGAACCAAAACGACAGTAACTTCCAAATCGAAAGGACTCGTGCCCATGTTGAAGGAGTTCAACAACACTGCGAGGTACGTGGATCAAGGAGGCAACAAGCGGCCGGGAGCGTTCGCCATTTACCTCGAGCCTTGGCACGCGGATATAATGGAATTTTTGAATCTCAAAAAGAACACCGGCAAGGATACGCAACGAGCGAGAGAAATGTTTTACGCCATGTGGACCCCCGACTTGTTCATGAAGAGGGTGGAGTTTGACGGTGTTTGGTCTCTCATGTGCCCTCATCGGTCCAAGGGACTGTCGGATTGTTGGGGCGAAAAATTCGAAGAGCTTTACCTAAAGTATGAGGCTGAAGGTAACTTCGTTAGACAGTTACCTGCTCGTGAGGTGTGGAAGGCTATAATAGTGTCCCAAATAGAAACCGGTACCCCTTATATGCTATACAAAGACGCCTGCAATAGGAAAAGTAATCAGCAAAACCTCGGTACAATAAAAAGCAGTAATCTATGCACTGAAATCGTCGAATATACTTCTCCCGACGAGGTTGCAGTCTGTAACTTGGCTTCTATCGCCGTGAACATGTTCGTGAGCCCTGATGGGAAAACGTTCGACTTCCAGAAACTGAGAGAAATTACAAAAGTGGTTGCAACAAATTTGGACAAAATAATCGACGTCAATTTTTATCCCATACCTGAAGCGAAGGCTTCCAACATGCGCCACAGGCCGATCGGTATCGGCGTCCAAGGCTTAGCCGACGCTTTCATCTTGATGCGCATGCCTTTTGCTAGCGAGCAGGCTAGCCTATTGAACAAACAAATATTCGAAACTCTCTACTACGCAGCTCTAGAAGCGAGCTGCGAATTGGCTGAGAAGTACGGACCTTATTCCACCTACGAAGGAAGCCCTGTCAGTAGGGGAATCTTGCAGTACGACATGTGGGACGTGACTCCGACCGATCTGTGGGATTGGTCGGTTTTGAAGGAGAAAATCGCCAAGCACGGCGTTCGAAATTCCTTACTGTTGGCACCCATGCCGACTGCTTCTACTGCTCAAATTCTTGGAAACAACGAATCGATCGAACCGTACACGTCCAATATCTACACTAGGAGAGTTTTATCCGGCGAGTTTCAAGTCGTGAATCAGCATTTGATAAATGATCTTACCGATAGGAATATCTGGGACGACACGATGAAAAATCAAATTATCGCAAACTTCGGGTCGATCCAGAACATCCCGGGAATACCGGATGATCTCAAAGCGATATACAAGACGGTATGGGAAATTCCGCAGAAAGTCGTTCTCAATATGGCTGCTGACCGAGGAGCTTTCATAGATCAGAGCCAGAGCTTGAACATCCACATCGAGAAGCCTAACTATGGAGCCATGACTTCGATGCACTTCTACGGGTGGAAGAAAGGTCTCAAGACCGGTATGTATTATTTGAGGACCAAACCCGCTGCGAAACCCATTCAGTTCACCGTCGATAAAAGTAAACTGATCGTTAAGGCAAGTCAGCAAAACGGTCACGGTGATCAGAATGGTGAAATGAAGAATGATTGGAACGGTGATGTTAATAACGAAGACACAACTGGTGACAGTGAAAAAATTGGTAAATGAAAGGAAGGCCTCTGCTATTTGTGCGGCAGATTTTGTGATAGTAAGTTGATAGAGGAACAATTTACGAAACTTTCGAGTATTCCTCCTGTATTCTCATAATGAGGATATTTATTGCCTACCTTTTTCTTAAAATGTAAAAACTATCAAAGATATATTGAAAAGAATTTTTTGAAATTTAGTTCTGAGCACTGATTTTGAGTGCTTTTCTGAAAGTACTTGGAACAAATTAAACATTTTGTTCCATTTTACATGAGGAGAGGTAAACATCATTTTAAGCCACAACCAAAAAAATATCGTAGCACTTAGTAATAATACTTTACAGTAGGAATAAGTAAAAAACAAGTGGAAAATTTGTATCAATATATAAGTTCGTTTTAGATAGTGATTATTTTCTATAAATATTTTAATGAATTCTGTATTGTTCGTTTAGTGTTTTGTCATTATTTTAAAAATATAGTTACTTATGGAAACCCAAAATATTTATGTTACATCATTAAGTCTGTAAACATTTTTTATGTCATACTTTTCTTTATGAATGTACCTGTAGAATTTTTATTTATTCGAAAAGTGATCCTTTCCAGTTCAAAAAAGTCTCACATATTTTTGTTTTTCCTATAAAATTATGATTATTCAATATTTTTATGAACCGATTAAATATTTTTCTTATACAATGTTTTTTTTGTTTCCTAACCTTGCAATCCACAAAAATCTCTACTGTTTTTTTCTCATTTTCAGTTTTCATTTTAGATGTTTGTTGGTGCCTTAACCTTCGTAATACTTATAGTGATTTCAATACCCTTACATTTCAACTAGGGTATTTTTGTACCCCACCTTGTTTTTTATATATTTATAATATGTCACTTTTATTTCAAATTTTGTTGAAATATATTCATGAATTTTATAGATATGCAGTTCAAAACCAATACAAAATATAAAAATGAACTTATAAAATATTCATTTTTAATAGAACCTAACCTAACTCACTAACGACCGTAACCATTTGATCGAAAGAGATCCCACAAATCTGAACTCGAAGAAAGACAGGAATCAACTTGTCTTAGAGAATTCGCACTATATACATTAACTAACTGGGGTATTTTTGCCCCCCATCTACTTTGAACGTCTTGTACCGAATCAAATCCTCACCCTAGCAGGTTTTAATTCGTACAAATAAATTGTCTATTTTCTCAAAAAAAAACCAACCGAACTTCACTGTTTATTCGAATTTGGACCTGTTTGTTTGTTATAAGATGAAACTGTGTGTTATTTACCATTTTCACAAAGCCTTTTCGACTTTGACATTTACAAAAATCAATAACATTATAATATTGTGTTCGTCTTGTGACAACTAGATGGCGAAACGCGAGGTTAATTTTTCTCATTTTATAAATATCAACCAGTAACAAAGTTTTAATAATTGTGGGTTGACTACCAATTATTTTCAAGAAAGAATTTGAATCTGCATTCATTTCGAGCGTTGTACAAAAAAAAAGTTCAAAACCTCACACATACAAAAACTCTTGAACTTTTTTTGACTAGTGTTCTTTATCGCTGATTTACGGCCTTTTCCCCGTAAAGCTTTGAACAGAGTAACACCTATTGAAAATCAGATTGTCATAATTATTGCGTTATAAAGTTTGAGCCATTCGGCAAAAGGGAGAAACTGATCGTTATCAGTCAACTACTCGATGCAGGTCATTTTTTGTAGGTAAGTTGCATTAACTGTATGAATTTGAACGTTTAAACTTGCTTTTGCTTTTATGCGTGTAATTTTTTTGCGCTTGGCTATTTCGTCATATGTACCAGTTGTTGAAATAAAGTCAAACTACTTTTTTCATAAAACATTTATATTGATGTGTGATATTGATTTATAATTAATTGTTTGCCTTCTGTGCATGTATGAATTGCTAAATTGTTAACCATGTCTTTCAAAATTTTGATGTTAACATTCTTCACAATTTTTTGTAGCGTATAACTAGAGCAATCAAATATACGAGATTTTTCAACGCCACCTCTTGGATTTTATTAACCAGCCAACCCACACCCACTTCTCGTTGAGCCTACATCTGGTTCAGCACAGTCTGAAGATACAGAATGGTATGATTATTTCATTTGATATTTTATATAACAATTACAAAATACTTAAAAAGAGTATATTCAAAAGGATTATCGGATATTAATACTCGAATAAGAATTATCGCCATAACCACGCAAAAATGTCAATTTGTGGTACACAATCACCCCACTTAATATTACAAAGGTTAAAAATGTTAAATAAATAATCTAAGCGTATATTAATTTTTTTGTCCGTGGTTACAATCAGCACTATTCTTTAACTATTAATTTTGAGATTTTTGTATCCACACCAAGAATATCTCCCAGATAGGAATTTGGTCAACTTCAATAGAAATCTGTATTCAATAAATTTCAGAATCTCATCCATCCATATTTTCAATTTCGGAAATTATATTTTCTAGCTGAATAGAAAATTTCCTAGCAGCAACAGGAGTAATTTGGGATCTATTTTATATGCAAATTCGATCAAATTACCCTAGATATTTTTTCAGAAGTTGATTGAATAGTTAAGTTTTACTCCGAAAAAAAAAACAATGTCTGGCCATACAATTCCTTGACAGAGATATTTCGAAAAAGTAAAGACAGAACACGAAGAAATTTGCAGGTAGATGTGGGTACCAACAAAAAATTGTTTAAAGTATACCATTTAGGAGCCAGTATTTGATGAGCGATGAGTGAATGTTCTTTAATGTTGAATGTTAACTAGTGCAAAATCGTATTACAGGGAGATATGTGAGTTCTGATATGAATCCATTCCACTATAAAAATTGTATCCATACTATTGATATACTCAATATCAATTTCAAACGAACATCAGAAGTAGGCAATTGACCAACACTTATAGAAGAAAAAAAATTGAGTGGGTAATGAATGAAACGTGTCGCATCGAAAATTGGTTCATACCAGATCACATAACAAACATCAGAGCACAAAAAATTCTTCGACTCATTTTCATATGATTTGAAATGTGGGTGGCAAAACTAGGAAACTGAAACGGTCAGTGATATTCGCGATCTGAAAAAAGAGAAGGCAACTTTAGTCAGATTCATCCAATCATTAAGATGTCTTTAAATAACAAATGTGTGTGACCACCTGAAAATTAACTCTAATTTGTTTATATTTCCGTTCATGGCTCTCATATATGACATATTATATTTCAAGCTAATTTCCTTGCACGCAGAAATTACTTCCAAAAATCGCCAATATCACAACTTTCAAGATATGTTTATTGA